>OMLM01014689.1:1310-14868 GCA_900302695.1 Helostoma temminkii
TAATGCTTCCCACAAAAGAGCAGATAGCAGCCTTGCAGCTGTGCTGTTGCTCTTCTCCAGCCATGTCCAACTCTCCTGGTGTAATTGTTGATCCGCTGGTATTTCGCCCATTTTTTTGGGCTGCGCTGGGAGACGCGGTAAACCTTCTTGCAACTGCACATATGTGCCCTTATGGAGTAACCGTGCACATGTGACTGGGCTGCAGATACAGCCTCAACATTGACAACATGCAAAACACAACACTTAAAAGAAATCAGCCAGAAAGGATAAAGGGAGAGGATGTGTCTGACACCAACACATGCACAACCATTCTGTTTTGGGAGGTTGTCTTGCTTTTGCCTTTCTATTGCACCTGTTGTCACTTTAATTTGTGCTAAAGCAGTTGGATCCCTTGGGGTTCAGGGCAAATTGATAACTGGACCGGGTATTATACTGTGATGATAATGTCTTCCCTGTATTTCTATTTTAGTTTCTTTTTTTTCTTTAAGATGTGTATTTTTCTAAAACAATGTCTCTTCAGTAAGAATGTTATAAAAATTGCCATTTGCAGAACTGTTATGCTTCCTAAAGTCCCATCAGGAGGAACATAAAAACACAAAAAACTAAGTTGACACTTTAGGTAGAAGTGAACATGTGATCTTGTTTCCTATAAAGGACAAACACAGTCACCTCAGATTGGCCAATCAAATGCAGTCTTGTCTCTTAAGAGTGGAAAACCCATTGAAATTCTTTCCTTCAGCACAGCAACTTGAACACGATGACATCTACAGTGTTCGTTTTCTATCTAACAAGTTTGTTCTTGTGGAAAAAGGGTAAGTTGCATTTTTGTACCTAACATTTCCATATCAGTGTGTTGTCACTCTTCATATAAATGTTTCAATTCATGTATTTTGTCTGTTTTATTTCACTTCAGCTCAGATGACTGATCTGAAATCACCCTCATCTTTTCATCAGCAGAGCGGTTTTGTATCAGTTAATGTTGGTGACGCTGTGACTTTGTCGTGTTTCTATAAAGGCGATGTTGCTACAAGGCTTTACTGGTATAAACAAACTGTGGGACAGAAACCAAGGCTCATCTCTACCTTTTTTAAATATAATGTGAATCACACTTTTCATGATGAATTTAATAATAATCCACGCTTCACGTTGGATACTAAAAATGGTAAAAATGACTTGACAATCAAAACTGTAAACATTTCCGACTCAGCTACTTATTACTGTTTGAGTACATATTCGTATAACACTGATTTTATAGAGACCACTACTGTAATTGTAAAGTGTCCAGGTTTAAGCGTCCCAGCTTTGGTCCATCAGTCAGTATCTGAGAGCATCCAGCCAGGAGGCTCTGTGACTCTGAACTGTACAGTTCACACTGGGACCTGTGATGGAGAACACAGTGTTTACTGGTTCAAAGACTCTGGAGAATCTCACCCAGGAATCATTTACACTCATGGAGACAGAAATGATCAGTGTGAGAGGAAAACTGAAACACAAACACACACGTGTGTCTACAACTTGCAAATGAAGAACTTCACACTTTCTCATGTTGGGACCTACTACTGTGCTGTTGTATCATGTGGACACATACTGTTCGGAAACAGGAACAAGCTGGTCTTGGATGGTGAGAAACTTTATAGCAAAGATTATATCTTATATAACCTGGCAGCCATAATCAAACTTACTAAGCTACTGTGTTTATGATGTCAGGTTTATCTGCAGATAACGTGGTCTCTGTTGTATGGATGTATTTTCTGATTGGAGCTTTGACTTTCACCACCATCCTGGTTGTTTTACTAATATTCTTACTGTGCAAGACTAACTCCTGCCAGTCTACAGGTAAATATTTTTCATTTTTCTGACAGCTGCTATTGACAAAATCTGGCATTTTAATGAAAAATGTTCTTTTTTCTCAACCAGAGCAGCAAGCAAGTATGCCAGCTCTCTCTATAACAAATTCAGAGGTGAATGCAGCAATTTTGAACTTATTGAACAGCCACTAGTAGTTTTGTTATCACATAAATCACTTAAATCTTGTGGAATTTATTTTGCCAGGAATCATGTTGTAATCTACTTTTTACATATTTTGTTAACAGATTTACCAAGAGAACAACCTCAATTATGCTGCTCTAAGAACTAACCTGCCCAACAGTTCAAGGAGACAGAAGAACGACACGGAGAGTGAATGTGTGTACTCCAGTGTGCAGCAGTAGAACGGGACATATAATATTTGTACTGAGTGAGCCAGAAAGCAAAGTCTTTGAAACTACTTGAAGATGCTTATCTCAATATCTATGTCTCCAGACGATAAGACCTCAAGATGTAAATCTTGAGATAAATGTGTTTATAGCTTTGTTGTGGTAATATGTGGTGATGTAGGCGGAGGAGGAGATAAGATGCCCTATTCTCAGTAGTTCTTTTTTGTGGTTTTGGCTTCTTTAAGAAATCAGTCCTATAAATCATTTTGTATTATAACAGTATATTTAGAAAGTTAGATTAATTTAAGTTGTACAAAAATACACTCAACAGAAATGCTGATTATCTGCCTTATCATTACTGATTATTACTGTATAAATAATTACAAACAATTTACATTATTACAAATTACAACAAATTATGAAATTGTGCATTTAGATGCACATTTTGCAACATTATGATTAAATAAATCTAATCCATTTATGATGTCTACAAGTATGTATGTGATTAATCCAAGGCAGTGATGTGTCTGACTTTGCAGACTAACAGTGAAACTACAAAGTCAGTGATCAAAGTCTTCTATTCTTTCCTGCCTACATTATGCAGTTTAATTCACATTAGGTGCCTCATTAACCAGGATCCCAAATAGCAAGTATTAAATTACATGTGCAAACTTTAAAACTGCGTGTTTTGTTTGTTGTTGTTTTTTTAGAAGACTTAACATGAAATATTGGGTGACTGACCACAGGTGCAGACAGGGTGGAGGAGGTAGCATTTATATAAGGATTTTGAGTGTTTTGGAAAATGACCAGCGTAAACAAAACAGGAAATTTGATCCTGAAAATTTAAAGGTGTTACTGGAAGAGACTAATAATCACTTTGATGAGCTACATCAACATAATCTCAGTATTACAAGGAGAAACTATTTGAAAGGATCGGTAAAACTTAACCTCATAAAAGAGACATTTGGCCTCATTCAGTGTGTCCTGAGTGTGCAGAGACCAGTCAAGATCATATAGTGGCCATAATGTTCACATGCTAACTTGCACACAAATATGTACACATCCTCTCTTACATAGAGTGACTTAAAATTGTTTCTTACTTTTACAAGAGAAGAAAACCTCCAAAACACAATGTCCTTCCACACAGTTGTGTGGGTTTTCATGTTAAGTAGCTGAACCAAATAGGACTTAAAACTATACTAAACTAGAACTTCAGTGCCAAAAGCTTGGCCTGCAGTGGAGAAGGTACAGTAAGTCATTGTGCGGTATGGTTGTGGTTGTTGTGCTTCCCCCCGAATAATAGCAACCATCTGCAGATTTTTCAAATATATTAAATTTAAACACAGTCCCTGCAAAATCCTTTTCAAGCTTGATAAATTAAAGTAGATCAGTAGATCGGTATATGCTTTTATTTTAATTTTTGCAAATTATCAAGTTTGCACATGTTTTTGTAGATGAAAACTTTAAGGAAATGGAGCAGGAGGAGTTAGGAGGAGTTTAGTAGTAGATATTGTGTTGAAAATGAAATGATTCTGCATAATGTAATAAAGTAATAAAGCATAATAAGCCTGATACTGCACTAAAATAACACATTGATATTGATACTAAAGTGCATTAGAACATAAATGTTGCATGTGTTATTAGATTATTATACTGTAGAAGCACTTTTTTGGCTGTAGGACACCAATGGGAGGTCAGACAGCAATGACATCCAGACGCTCCCCATTTTGAATAGGTATGCCAATTATCAGTTAGGGCTGTTGCATGTTGGAGTCTATAAACTAAAAACAGGCAGGCAGAAAGCAGATGTATATAGAAACACTTTTTAACGTCAGTACATTTACCCTAAGTAAAACTGATTTCCCTTTAGGCCATACCGATGAATATTTATTTGGTGTTCTGATGTCTGCCATTACCAGACACTGAGTAGTTCCTGACCCCCCACCATAAAAGAATGGATTCAAATAGCTAATGAGATATACATAATGAAAAACATCACTTTCTCACTCTGCCTGAAAATGAACAAATTAACAAAGTTATGGTCAAAATGGATGTGTCGGTTTTATTTGCTTTTGATATCCCTCTTGTAAGTTGTTGTGTTAACTTTAGTTGCAGTTGTATTTGAAAATGTGTTAGGGAAATAAAGGATAATGAGAAAGGAAGCGCTACAGTTAATGCTGTTCTCAGGTCACTAGTGTTTAATGCGGTCTGTAACCTCAAGACCATTTGTAATTGGTGAAATATTCTATAAAAGCCACTAAATAAAGAATGGACAAGAAGAAACTGAATGGTTGGACCAGTAGAAGCACATGGGGCCATATTTGTGTCTGTAGGACATCAACTTTAGGTCGGACAGCAATGAGACCCAGCCTAGTGTGCCAATTTTCAGCTGTGGATGTTGTCCCATTGTGGACTCTGTAAGTGACAGACAGGAAATGGGCAATATAGACACAGTTACGTGTGGATCCAGTATTTGAGTAATAAATCCATCAAAGATCAGTGAAAAAATGTTCATGGAGGGAGACCCAGTGATATAATGTGGGCCAGATGTGGTAAGGCTACAATGTGGTTGAACTCCATAGTTCCTACACTATCAGTCAAAACTTTGGACACACATAGAAGTTACCATGTTAGATCATTAGAAGGTCCATTTCTATGTGTCCAAGCAAACTGTCTAAACTGACTGGTAGTGTATAACCTTTAAAAGACTACACTTCTCTGCATACCTCGAGATCACAGATCATTTTAACGAAAAGGTTAAACCAGCAGGCAATGATGAACCTAACCTGGCTGATATGATTACAGTGCATATGCCTACAGATCATCAATCATATCATATAACAAATACACAAAAATATTCAAAGTTCAGAATTATTTGCCGACAAGGAACAATGGAACATTTCTCTCCAAAGTTTGCATTTTTCATAAAACTCTACATAATAAAACATTCACCAATGTAGAGTCTCAAGTTGTTCTGGAATGTAAAATAAATTTTCAAGTTTGTAGTGAATATTAAAGTAGTTGTATTTATAAGCCCCCATTTGATTTTTTTATTCCCTTTTAATCTGGTTTCAAAACATACCTACCTGACCAACAGTGGTGTTTCTCCTGGAAGCCAAGGGAAGCCAGGCTTCCCCTATTTTTTTCCAAAGTGTACAGTTGATGTCATTTTTAATAAAAACACTCAGTTTCGGTTATTCTTCTGTGCCATCGCTGGCCGTCATGCCTTCTCCATTTCAGAGTGTATTAGAATAAGTGAAACAATCCCTCCAATGGTGAAACACGGTACTGCACTACTATTTCTAATATGTTTTTCACAAAGAGAAGCCAGCTTCTTCAGGCCTCCTTTGGTAAGGAAAAAAAAGATTAACCAATCAGATTACGTTATTACCACGACACTGTCAAACCGTGATTGGCCAGGAGTATGCCAAGAGAAGCTAGTCGTCCTTTGGCTTCAGATCATAGCAATGGGGTCAACGTCATCATTAGTCGTTTACAGCGGTAATATTAGAAAGTTTGTCAAGTGCGGTTATGGATGTAGGTAATCTGGAGTTTTTAGTAAAAAACGATTTTAATAAACTGACTCAACTTATTAATGTTATGACTGACCAACATCAAAACTAGAGCTGCGTGGAGAAGAAAAGATTATGAATATTAGAGCAGAGAGTTGAATATCTTATAAGAAGACTGCGCGTAAGTGATGGCTACTTTGTTTGTGTGTTGTCAGTCACAGCAAGTCTTGCTTCTGCAGGCACAGGGAACATTGTATGGGTGCATGTCAGAAAGGTTACACTATTTACTTCACTTTTGTTTGTTTGAAAATGATATACTAAAATGCTACCAAAAAGTAATAAAGTAAAAGTAGCAGCTTTGTGTGAATAAGAATAAAAAATCCTTAAACTGTAGTCTTGCAGGAACTATTTTTACTAGTTACAGTACACATATTCATTACATTTCCAAATGTTTACTTGTTGCCTATAAATGCTATGGTTACAAGTAAGCCTGTCTACTGTAATGTACATCTCAGTCACTTAGACACCTAGTGGCCCTCAGCTAGTTTTACTGTATTCATTTTAGTACCAAAGTCTTTGTAGTTTTGTGTGACAATGTGACTTGTCTGCACTTTTACACTGTGTAAAAGCTCCATAAGAGAATGATCGCAAAATTGTGCAGCTCTTATCAGGTAACATGTAATGAAATGACAATAGGACTGCTTACTAGAAATTCTATATTCTCTACAGTATTTTCAGTAGTAAACTAGGAATACAGAAAAACAACTTAAATTTCAAAACCCTGTCCAAGTCCTGGTTGGATGTTAGATCAGTGCCAATAGTATTGTCACAAATTGATAATACTGCTCAGAATAATAAAAATAAGATGCACTTGCATTGCAAAAACTAAACTGAATGTCAGTTCTCGTCTCAGTGATGAGTTAGTTTAATATGAATATATGTGGTCATTAATTGTCTGCTTAAAGCCAAACATGATGAGTTTTCTACATATAGGATTTCTTTCACCATATTCTCAGAAAACTAAGCTTGACTCTTTAAGTGGCAGTGACCATGTGATCATGCTGAAACACACAGTCACTTCTGAGTGGCCAATCAAACACAGGCTTGTCTGTGAAAAGTAGAGAAAGGAACGAAAACCTTTTCATTCTGCAGAACTATTTGAACACAATGACATCTGCACAGTTTGTTTTCTATCTGACATGTTTTTTCTTGGGGAAAATGGGTGAGTTGATTTTTGTTGTGACAGCACTTGGATCTTTTGATGTGTTTGTTTATGCATAATGTCATAGCTTTTGATATTTATGTGTTCATTCTTTTAATTTCGTCTGGGACTCATTTTAGCTCACATGGCTGATCTGAAATTCTCCACATCTGTTCGTCAAGAAAGTGGATTTATATCAGTTAAAACTGGGGCAGACTTGACTTTGGAATGTTTTTATGAAGGTGATGTTGCTGCACGGTTTTACTGGTATAAACAAACTGTGGGACAGAAGCCAAGGCTCATCTCTATCTACTACAAATATGACAGAAATGGAACTTTTCATAATGAATTCAAGAACAATCCACGTTTCTCTTTGGATACTGAAAGTGGTAGAAATCACTTAAAGATCAGAGACGTGCATGTTTCAGACTCAGCTACTTATTTCTGTGCAAGTAGCTATTCATACAAGTTTGACTTTGCGGAGGGAACCACTGTCAGTGTAAAGGGTTCAGGTTTAAACGTCCCAGCTTTGGTCCATCAGTCAGTATCTGAGAGCATCCAGCCAGGAGGCTCTGTGACTCTGAACTGTACAGTTCACACTGGGACCTGTGATGGAGAACACAGTGTTTACTGGTTCAAAGACTCTGGAGAATCTCATCCAGGAATCATTTACACCCATGGAGACAGAAATGATCAGTGTGAGAGGAAAACTGAGACACTAACACACACCTGTGTCTACAACTTGCCAATAAAGAACCTGAACCGTTCTGATACTGGGACCTACTACTGTGCTGTAGCTTCATGTGGACACATTCTGTTTGGAAATGGAACCAAGTTGGACTTCGAAGGTAAGAAACTTTCTGGTATAGTCACACAGTTATATCCCCTGATTAGACTCATGATGGACAGGGCTGACATTTTTTGTAATGGTTTCTGTCCCTCTACAGATCAGGTGGACTCTCGTGTCTTGGTATACTTTTTGAGTGGGGCTTTAGCATTCACCATTATCCTGAGTGTTTTACTGACTTTGGTATTGTGCGTGATTAAGAAGAGAAACATATGCCAGTGCACAGGTATGTAAATACTGCTGTTTGCAGTTCATAGTGTTTATAGTGAATACTGCATTCAAGTCCAATACAAAGCCTTTCAGCTCTGTGGTCTCACACTACTAATATTCAAGAAAACTGCTGCAAACAGAACTTTTTCCATAACTTTCTATGCACTTAAGTACACTACAAAAAATGCAGTTTCATCAAATAAAAAAAAGAAAAGAAAAAAAAAGTCATACTTACATCTCATGAAACCGACACACTTCTTCAGATAGCGCTTTGCTTCAAAGTGTTTCTCCTCGATTTAGATTTTGCTTGCCTTGTACTTCACATGTAAGTCGCTTTAGATAAAAGCGTCTGCCAAATGCCTAATGCAAATATAAACTTTATATTCTTTTTCAGAGTCTCATATAAATGTTTCATCTCCTTCCACGACAGATGCAGAGGTAAATTTTCTTTAGATTAAATATTAACATGACAACATTTTTATAAAACGTTTTTCTTTTAGTTTTCATTTTTCTCATGTTCTAAATTGTGATCCACGGTTTTATATTTTATAATCAGGTTCACCAAACTGAAGAAAACATCCATTATGCAGCTTTAAAGCAGCACAAGACCAACAGATCTAGAAGACAGAGGAACAACACAGACACTGAATGTGTGTACTCAAGTATAAAGCAGTAATACTGTACATGTTTCATATTTGTCTGTTGTTAACCACCAAAATTTCTTAAAATACTGATGATGTATTTTACTTGTGACTAGAGGCTGAAAGACATATGTTCAACAGTCCAAGTATTTAAGACGTGTATGAAAAAATGTATTTTGAGGTTGCATTTGTGTGTATAATGAGAGGAAAAACAGAAACGTTACATGTACAAATATGTAATCAGCTTTCTACATTTTTAGAAGGTGGGTTTCAGAGTGTGGGTATAAAATAAATGTATGCTGTGTTTCATAGAAGAAATGAGAAAACACAAAAATTAGGAACACAGAACTGGTAGAGAAGTACAAAGCAGAAATATGAGCTTCTTCTTATGTGTAACTTAAAGCTTGAAGAACCTAAGTCACTAAAAACTTAATATTGTCTCATTAGTTAAGCAAATTTCAGGACCCTGGTGAGTGAAATTCAGCTGAACCTAACTGGGCTCACTACAACCCCAAATGTGGGATATTAAATAAACTGAAAATTAAAGCACACACAGTGGCACCAGCATTTAAAGTTCGTCTCTATCTGTGCTGTTTTGTCTGAGCTTGTGTCAGTGGTTTGAAGTGAAGGGGTCACTGGCTTCTTTATGTTGCTGAACATGTTCTTTGATTGCTGCTTTTTCATGACAATTATAACTACTGCTTTCTGAGCAATGAGATCCTAATGTTAGTGCTGAGACAGGTTTCACAGGCAGACGACACAGACGGACAGCAGCCAGGGAGAGTCTGTCAACAAAACGACAACAGCACAACAACACTGATGAATAAATGAATTTAACTGCCTTCACCACTTCCATCAGGTCAGATTTACTTTGACTTGATGTGATTCCAAATGAGCAGGTTATCTGTGTTCAGTCACTGCACCACTAAATCTACACTACACCTTAATTCACAAGGCGATAACCTGGACATATGATACAGAGCAATATTCCATATTTAGTACATAGGACGACTTAACAAATATTTATAATAGCTGGTCAGGAACACTGACACAATAACCACAAATAGTATTCAGGTGTACGATTTTTTTACGTTATGCACGTGTGTGTGTGTGTGTTTGGCCATGCTCCTACAAACCTCAAATGGTTTCTGCGGTGAGCAGAATATGAGCTGATGCAACAGGATGTAAAGTGACACCGAGCAAATACCAAAGATAAAGGGGAAACATTAAAGAGAACGGACTAGAAATATGTCTACAATTATAGCATTGTGGTTGTTTGCCTCCATCAGCCAGTGAAGTGAAACCAGTACATTTACATGTGACTGTCCAGATTAATCTTTTTTTAATCAGTTTATTCATGAGTTCAAATGCAGATTTATGCTAGATGTAATGAGATCCCCTCCTGGCATTTCTCATACATGACAAGAATGGGGCATACATGAGGTCACAGTGACCTTGACCTTTGACCTCAGTTCATCTCTTTATTTGTGGCAGATCTTACAAAATCCCCTCAAGGTGTTGCTCTGACATCATGTTTCCAACAGTGGACATATCTGAGGTCCTGTTCAGCTCATTAGTCAAGATTTTACACATGTATTTATTGTTTGGTTCATCTGAAGAGGGGTGGGGCATGTGTTGGAAACAAGCAAGAGGTACTAAGGGAAAAAAAAAACACATGCAGGGCAGGAGCTGCTGGTCTCTCCAATTCTCCAGTGTAGTAGCTGTTCACTGGAACTCTCAATCTGAGGACAAAAGAGGCGTCTAGTCAAGAGAAGGCCATAATTATCCTGAAAAAACTAAATAAAAACATCAAAATTCAACTCAATTCCAAACGAAAGTTGGGGCGCTGTCTAAAATCTACATAAAAACCGAATGTGATGTTTTAGCCCATATTTTATTCACAGTAGAACACAGAAAGCCGTCTGAGGGCCCAGAGACACAGGCATCCAATATTGGCCTTGTCCTTTGCACACAGAGATTTCTGCAGATTCTCTGAATCACTTGATGATATTATGTCCTGTAAGTGATAAATTATACAAAGTCAAAGCAATTTAATGTTCGGGAACATTACTATGAAATTTCTGACAATTTATAGACACAGCTTTTCACAGAGTGGTGAACACCTGCACTCCAGGCCATCTCTGGGCGATCAGGTCCGGACTTTACTCGAAGTCGAACTTTCACACACACACACCACCCACCTGGACATACTCCACTGGAAATGCATTCATACATCAGGAGAAATAGTCCATTTGATTTAAGCGAGGAAGGGTCTCTGTGTAGAGAGTGTAGGAGGCACGATGTAGTACAAAAAAGTTCACAGTGGAAATCAGCTCATTTTTGTTTATGGCATCGTAGCAGAGCAAATCACATGATTAGAAACGATGAGTAATATTTATTGAAGCCTTCATGAAGCAAGTGATAAATATTTCCTATGTATTTAACGATGTTGTGCTGAGCAGATCTACTAACAAGGAACGCCCACAGTCTGCACGTGTGAAAGGGGCTGTAGATGCTCTTTTTATACCCAGTCATGTAATTGAATTGTTGCCAGTTAACCCAATTACTGTAAACATGTTCTTCCAGCTCTTCCTTGTTATTTCTACTCGCTTTGCCAAACTTTTGTTCCCTTTGTCCCAACTTTTTATGTTGTGTTGCTGCCGTCAATTTCAAGATTACATTTTCCTCAAAATGGTATATTTTCTAATTTTTGATTTTTCATACATGTCCTATGTTCTATTGTGAATAAAATATGAGTTGGATTGTTTTTATGTACAGTTGTGTCCCAACTTTTGCTTGGAATGGAGTTGTATTGGGAGTGACCAAACTGGACGAATATTGGAAGATTTCAAAAAAAAATTTATTAACTAGCAGCTCAACAACAGCTAAGTCATTTTCAGAGGACAATTAAAGTGGATGACAACAAAATTATGTCTATGGTAAAGAAGAACGCTGTCATTAACATCTAGTAAAGGCAAGATTACTCTTTAGGAGGAAGGTGTGTCTACAGTGAAGAGATGGTGTCATCAGTGTAAATAAAGAGGTAATGCTCAAGACATAACAATATCAATCAAAACATTATGAAGAAGGAAAGGAACAGCTCATGATCCAAAGCATTTTGCATCACCTGTCCAACATGGTGGAAGCAGTGTTGTGGCACGGGCATGTATGGCTGCTATACATGGAACTGTGTCACTGGTCATTGATGTCAATAAACACCTTAATCTTAAAACACTTTATCTGAGCAGCAATTAATCTGCACAGATTAAAACCCACAAACAAGCAGCATCCGAAGGCAGCTGCAGTAAGACCAAGAAAGTGACTTTTTATTTACTAATATTGGTGGCAGCACTCTGCTGCCTACATCTCTTAACACTAAAAAATTAAAGGTAAATTACCTTTAATTTTAAAGACAATATGTGACTGATGACTTAATCCCTTTGATAAGTCTTCTAAAATCTAGGTCTTCAGTTCCTTTAAAACGTCCCTCCAGTAAAATGCTGTTTCTATTCCACTGACCTGATTGTGGTTTACAAAAGTGTTGCCATTTAACACCAAAGAGTTGATGACCTTTTATTTCTATGCACAAAGGAAGCCCACAACCAGCATGAAGACGAATACCCAACCTATCGTAAACTCTACTGACATCGATGGTGAAACAGGCCAAGATGGAAGCAGTTTTTTTCTGACTGAGAAATACCCAACTAGTTTTGCAATCTGCAGATGATGAACCAATCAGAACTGACAGATGTGGCAAAATATAGAGCATGATGGTGTTGGGAAATCTGTTTAGTCTGTTGTTTCAGTACAGAAGAAGCAGGAACAGAGAAGCAGACAAGATGCGGATGTTTTTTGCAAATGTTTTTCTGATTTGGTCTTTGTGTAAGTAACAATAATTCACTTCTGGAGAATTTTCATGAGCATCTCGATACACACATCTGATTAATTTCTGCCTGTTTGTTTCAGGTGCGGCACAGTTCAGTGAAATCTCTCAGCCCGTTTCCTTCCAAACAGTGAAGCTCGGGGACTCAGCTACTATTGAATGTTATATTAAGAGCACAATGGAAAAGAGAGTGTGGTACAAACTGACTTCAGGGAACAGACTACAGCTTGTGGCAGAATTTGATTTTCACTATAATCGCAGTGTAATTCCTACTAAAATTTATCAGCATTATTCAGTAAAATTTGACAGCTTTAAGAGTCATCTGAGCATATCTGCAACAGTGAGGGAGGATGTTGGAACATACTTCTGTGGTGTAGTGCACTTAAACAGCATTAAGTTTGGTTCAGGAACCTTTTTGATGCTGAAAGGTTTTTATTGTCTTTAATTTCTTTAGAAATTTTTTTGCTGAATATCAACACAATCCTAATAATCATAGTTAATTTGGTTTCTTTTCAAAGGTGCAAAGATGATCAATGACTCTGTCGTCCAGCAGCCGGACTATGAATCAGTCCATCCAGGAGACTCTGTGACTCTCAGATGTTCTGTTCACACTGATCACTGCCCAGCAGAACACACTAGTGTCATGTGGCTGAAAAACTCTGATCACTCTGCTCCAGGAATCATTTTCTCCTCTGGAAATGAAACCTGCCAGAGGACTGAGATAAAAGAAACAAGCTGCGTGTACACTTTTCTCATGAGAAACTTCAGCTTTGACGATGCTGCAACCTACTACTGTGTTGTGACTTCATGTGGACACATACTGCTCGGAAGTGGGACCAAGATTATTAACAGTAAGAAAGACTGGGTACTGTATGTAGTGGTTTGTTCAAAGAAGTGTTCAGTCTTAATGCTAAAGATCTTGATATAGGTGATAGGGCACTGAAGCGACACACAGGTGAGGTTAGCATTACTAGTCAAAGATGCTGCCAAACCCACTGACAGAAAATACTATTCTAATAAGTTGATCTTTTAAGAAATTATTTTATCAAATATACTAAAATATTAGTTA
>OMLM01014691.1:0-12209 GCA_900302695.1 Helostoma temminkii
CCTCTTTAGTAATAACTGTGTTATAAAAATATCACCAAGTTTGAAAACCAGAACCTGATCATAGGTATCAGTTTTACCTGTGGACTCTACGAGGATCACTTCATCACTTTCGACCGAATTTGCATAAATGGCAGCCAGGAGGACTTCATACTCTGAGGAGGGACTGAGCCCTTTTATCAGGTAGGTGTTAAAGTTTCCATCCACCACAGCCTGAAACACAGGGACCAACATTTACAAGTGAGTTTACTGAATCTACACAGTGAGGAAAAGAAAGATCAAATTACAGATAAGACTGAGAAGAGTAATGAAGAGATCGATAACACGTCTTTCTGAAATATCATCTGAGATGATCTCCCACAAAGAAAGATGTGACTTTTATTTATTTGTGTTTACTCCTGCTTCATTTTGTAACTTAATTAATTCCAGTTTGGCAGATTAGAGATAAAACCTTGGCTTTGTTTTAATAATAAGTAAACAAAAAAAGAAGGGAATGTATGTTTGTGTTGCCTCTCTGAGTAAAATCACAAGTTTGGATTCAAGTAGAGCATTATTGTTTGACATTCTGGCACAGCGGCAAGAAATAGTAAGCGAACCCTTTGGAAATAGCAGCATTGTTTGTCTTCAGAATGACTCGGCTGCCTGAAGGCCTGGGGACAGGAAAATTAATTTCCAACTTATCCTGCAGGATAATGTCAAGGACACTCGGAAGAGGCCAGATGATGCAGCAGGACAATGACCCCGAACACTTGAGTACATCTACTACAGGATGGCTTCATAAAAAGAAAATCCACATTCTGGAGTGGCCCGGTTAGAGCTCAGACCTTAATCCAAGAAAGATGCTGTGGAATGACCTCGAGAGTTGCACACGCTAGAAATCCACAGAATACGGCTGAGCTGAAGCAGCTCTGCGAGGAAGCAGCTCTGCGAGGAAGCAGCTCTGCGAGGAAGCAGCTCTGCGAGGAAGCAGCTCTGCGAGGAAGCAGCTCTGCGAGGAAGCAGCTCTGCGAGGAAGCTTAGTCCACAATTCCTACAGCTCTAATCAAAAGCTACTGGAAGCATTTGTTCGAAGCGAATGCTGCAAAAATAAAACAAAAAAAGTCCCTAGTGCACATTCACATACACTGAATGTTCAATGGGTGTGTTCAACGAGGGATTATAATTTTTATTACCTTAATGACAGTGTTTGTCTTAACATGTTGCGTAGTTTTTATTTTATGACCAATTCATAAACAGTAAGTAAACAACAGTATTATTAGTAGCTAAGGTACTTAAAAATTATGATATTATTTCATCATGTTATTATATATACAAGTGTGGAGACTTTTTGAAGTTTTTCAGCATTAAGAAATACAGAAAGTTTGGATGATCACACACACACACACACACACACACACACACACACACACACACCTCCTCGCTGTCTCCTCCATCAGTAGGTGTCCAGGTGAGTCGATACAGCACCACGTCAGGCGCCGCGTGTTTCCATGACACCCTGAAGCCGTCCGTGGAGATGTCGCTGCTCTTCAGGTCCAGCGGGTCTGGGACTCTCTCTGCAAGCACATGTACACATTTATAGTGTGGTTACAGTAACAATACACTGCTCAGCTTATGTCATAACCTGCGTTACCTCATAGCTACGTGTATATTAGATGCCTGTGTGATAATGTTCCTACTAGTGGTGAAGCTGTCAGTCATGGCCTCAGCTTGTCCCTCATCGTAGATGGCAAAGACACCCACTGTGTACTCCGTCATGGAGGTCAGGTTCCTCAGCAACCAGGTCGTCACACGGCCAACGTCCACCTGTGAACAAAGCACCAAACAACTAAAATTTATTTTGGCTTTTGAAACTTTTGCCTCACTGATGTGACTTATTCTTTACAACACATT
The DNA here is from genome assembly GCA_900302695.1 of Helostoma temminkii. Classification (NCBI taxonomy): domain Eukaryota; kingdom Metazoa; phylum Chordata; class Actinopteri; order Anabantiformes; family Helostomatidae; genus Helostoma; species Helostoma temminkii. The sequence continues at coordinate 1,888 of OMLM01014691.1, forward strand.
CAGCAGTGCTCAGATTTTGCAAAGTTAATCAGGAAAAAGTGTATTCTTCCAGTTTGACTGAAAACCTCAGTGAGCCAGCTGCCACTTAAACACGATCAACTCTACACTGTATAATCAGCGGAAGTGCAGTCTGCTCCAGAGGCTGAAGCCTGCACGGTTCTCTCACCTCGTTGGTCTGGACTCCATTGGTCTTGACGTACATGACTCTGTAGCTTTTGACCTTCCTGGAGGCCGAGTCCCATGTGAGTCGTGCAGAGCTGTGATCAACGTCTGTGAAACGCAGGTTCCGCGCTGGAATCAGCGGCACTGAGGAAGGAGGATAAACAAGTTCTCACTAGTTCACTTCTACAGTATCTCTGTTCACCTGGAAGGTGACGACTATAAACTGATGACAGGACACTTTCACCAGCTGTTCTGTTCTCCACAGCGCAGGAGCAACACAGACGAGCAGGCTTTTTAGAAGTGATACTGCTGAAGTGTCTGTTCGCCCTCATTTATGTGAGAATATCAGCAGCTGAGCTCCAATCAGAACAGAAACTGCTGCTGCCATCAGGGTTTGAAAGTGATTTCACAGACTAACTGGACTCTACTATTTTAATTATAAACTGGACATAACTGTATTACATGACTCATTCCTCAAACCTCCTCTTCCTTCATTTCTGTCTCCTGGAAGAACCTGGAAGGTCCTGGAAGGTCTGGAAAGCCTTTACCCTGATTTTTTAATCAATCTACTCTTAAAGCCCCAGAAACATTTCTGCTAACTTTCTTAAAGAATTTTCTTAAAAAAAAAAAAGATCCTGATTGTTCTCGCCATAGCTTCACCTCAATTATACTGGGGGTCATAACAAAGACAAAGCAGCAGAGGCAGCAGCAGAGAGCCTCTGCTCTTACTGTAGATTACACCAGGGTCAGCATAGGAATGAGGAGGATGGGGAATTTAAAAAGTTTAGAGATAGAGACAGAGTTTCCGAAGTTTCCAAATACATATAAAATATCTTATGTTAAAGGCCCCACTCACACTGCAGACCAGCAGGAGAGCTGTAGATCCTGCAAAAAGCTTTTCTTATGTGCGACCACATGATTTTTATTTTATATTCAGAAATTTCCTTCTTATTATTTTACAGTTTGAATATAAAGAGTTAATGCAGTTGCCTTCACTCACAGTTGTTCATATCTCATACCTCATGTTCATAATCATACCTTCACAGGCTGTTTAAAGAAGTTAGATGTCATAGTTCACAAATGCAAAACAACATGCCAAAATAATAATAATACACAATCTATATTTCTGATGCATATGGGGACATGTGCTTATGATCTGCACCATGATGTGCAAAACGCTGTAAATCTACTTGTAGTCATCGCTGCAAAATTAAAGGTACTTTCATTTCCACCATTCTGCACATCTTTTAAAGATCCTTTTCTTTGCAGCTGCGATGGCCTGATTTCACTTCAGCGCTCATTAAAGCTCATTTCGTCTCAACAATGAAAGAACAACTGGATAATGTGAGAGAAGAGGAGCTTCTGAAGGCTGAGCGATGGGCTCTGATTGAGGAGTGGAAAGCACATTTAGCCCAGTCCAGATGCATCAGGAGCTGGAGCAGCAAACCAGTACTGGGTAAAATGTGTCTTTAAGCTGATGATTAATGCAGACCAGAAAACTAAAAAAATGAAGTTTAATTTTTAATAAATTTACTAATGCTGATAAAATATTTGAAGAGGATGTGTTTGTCAAACAAAAACAAAGGACAATAGTTTTTTTACATTTCTGTATCACAGAAATATAAAATCCAAAAAGAAATTAAATGTGATATTTTTTATGTAATAACAGTATGATTAAATACACATAAGGACGTGTGTACAGATGACGGCTGGACGGAGAAATGAAACTCAACTCCCCCAAAACAACAGGCACCTCCTTCCAGCCGCCTCAGGCGTCCTTATCTGAACTGCATTCAAAGCCTTACACACATCATAAAGACATAAACATGCCCTGACTTAAAGCCACAGGCCACAGGCCTTAAAGGGGACTTCATAAAATGTTAATTAGTGAGCATGGTGAGGATTTAGGGGGGAGGTACTCTCGTCAAGGCTTCAAAACTCTTTAAAAATGAAAGTGAGGCACAAAAATAGCTCTGTTAGAGGAAGCTGGAAGCCGACACCATGCTGCGATTTTGGCATCGCTGGTTGCCAGGATTGCCGGGACGTGACCTGAACATCTATCCTGGAAAAGCGGCATAAATACCCTCAAACACAAGAAAATTCAACGTGACTCCAACAGCTGATTTCACTCATTAGAGCAACTTCAAGCAGAGAGAGCTAATCAGAGAAATTAGATCCAGTAGTGTTTGTAGTAAAAAGCTGCTTCTTCTTTGACACTGTAGAGATTGATTCAACTTTGCTGTAAAAACAGCTCTTCATGCAGAAACACTGTGCCTTTTGGCAGATGAGTGTCAGGCTTTAGTGAACCCAAACTTCATCTGGTAAATGAAAGATGTGCAGATCATTTTTAGAGAAAAATAGATGGAATGGTATTGAACTTTATCAACCATTCATTTATGATGAATTTTGTGAGGACACATTTGACTTATGACTGTGAGGATGTTTTTATTTTTTATTTTTTTAAAAGTACATTTTAGAAAGTGGAACCATTTTCAGTTCAAAAGACGAGGGTTAAATATTATGTTAGGTTTAGGCGAATATTAGTTTGTTTTATACATATTAACAGACAACACACATCACTGGAGATACAGAAATCACAAATCAAATTAGTTTCTAAGAAATCAAGTGAAAACGGGACCAGACGTGTTGTGTCTCAGCTGTTCTAGTCCACTTCTAGTTCCTGGGTCATATACAGGCCTTGTTTTGTTTTACTCCGTCTTATTTTTCTGGCTGGCCCACAACTAATAATTCATAAAAAGAGTCATACTGTAACCTCTGGACGATATGACTCCACATGCAGGTTGGATAATGTCTGCATGTTCAAGGCTCCCGCAGTGCTGCTGTACTTTTCAGCTAAAAGCTAATGCTAGCTAGGAGACAAGCAGTGGACGTACATGTCATAAATCATGTAGTTGCAGAAAAAAGAGCAGGTTACATAGCCCACACCCTCAAACAAATGAGCTGTAGCTGAAGTTATTGGAACCTTTTGCTGCAATGACTCATTCAGCTCAGGTTCTACGCTCTTATTGTAGCATCATTTGAAGCCAACACAAGCTCCTGCACCATTAAGCTGAGTCTTTCATAACACAAATTGCATCCACAGCATCATCACATATTTATGGTGATATCATCTGTAATAATAATCTCAGTCTAAAATCAGCTCAGTCTGTGGATTAAATATCAATGTCAACACGACAAAGACAAATGGGCTGAAGGAGAGAAATAAACGTTTGGCTCTCTACACTGTTTAGTACATACTGTTACTACAGCTATTAGCCTGCTGCTACACTAACACACCTACAGCTGTAACTACTACATTGTTAAAGACACATTTGTGGGTCACTTAACGACAGCTTGAGTCATTTCAGTGCTCTGTGTGCAGGACTCACATGTGGTCTGTTGGCTGGTCATGGGGTCGCTGGCCTCCTCTCCGTACATGGCGTAAACTGTCACCGTGTATTCGGTGGCCGGAGTCAGTCCCTCCAACTCCACCTCATTCACAGAGTCTGACACCTTCACCTGTGCACAAACACACACACGCACACACACACAAAGCATGAAGGCATTTGCCTTTAGGAGAAAGATGATGCTTATCTGTCGTGTCCATTCCCCCATTCATCCACTTTAGCCATCATATCATCTACATCTCTGCATATCATCCACAGTCCTGTCCAGACAGGCCGAGAGTCAATCTGTCATAACGTAGCTGTGCCCATTTTCTCTTATTACAGCAGCTGGGACCAATCAGGCTCCTCGCCACATACAGCTAGGGTAAATACATGTGGCAGTGATGGTAAAAGTCCGAGAAGGGTCCAAGTGTAAACCTCAATTCTGAGGCCCCATAGGTCTGGGAGCCAATCAATGGAGACTAGGGCACCGTTTAGATGGGAGGTGTGTCACTTCCTCCTCAAACAAAATACCACTTTTCAAAGAAGGTATATTTTTGTGTGAAAATGACAAAAATAAAATTAAAGAAAGCCACACAATGAATCATGTCATGTCTGCGCATTAGTGTGCAGATGTAACTCGTGGTAGCTGTTAAGATTAGCTAATACTAACATTAACTACAACTCACTCCTAACTCTAACCCTAGGGCAGCTTCGATTATGTGATCAGTTTATTTAAAGTCAATGTAACAACTGTTCTGCTAAGACCAATGCTATGCTAGTGTTGCATACCTGCCCCTTATCCAAGTATGTGTACATGTATATAGTGTTAACCAAATATTATGATACTTTTAGCAATGATAATAGTTACAGTTTATTGAGAAATAAATAAAATAGATAGAAAGTACATTCACCGTTCAACACAATGTAAGTTAAAGGAAATAATGCACCTCAAAACACACCTCACGTATCTTATTGTCTCGCAGACGTTAGGTCCCCACAATCGAAGTCTACAGTTGGACCCTCTTGGAAAGTGTTTTTAGCTTCTCCTGTGAACTTCGTGATGTATAAGTGAGATTTTTAACTAATAGTAACTAGATGAACTTCACTCCGCACTCTAATACACCACAGCCACAAACTCTTAACCTCATATCATGTTTGACCTTGTGCCATAAGAATAACAGATGTTAAAAATCCTGGCTCTGTTCATCAATGTGCTCCTCTTGCCTGCTCATCCCATAAATAAAATGTTTTAATTTTGGAGCCTGAGAGAAATAACATGTACTGCCAGAGTCATACATAATAAATGATGCGATATTTTAGACAGAGCTGTGGGTACGGACTCAAAATAACCTGCCAACACAAAGCCATTCGTGCTCCAGAGTTACTGACTGCTGATTGAGCCTAAATTAAATGTGAAGGTTTATTAATTTAAACACAATTGCAGGATCTGAAGCAGCACTAGCAGTAATTTTGGCTTTTAACCTGCCAAACTGACCTAAATGTTTCCAAAAGGAGTTTCAGTGGAGAGTTGATGTTATCTGAATGCTGAACTAGGCCACTGATTGAAAAATACACTACGGAAGCTACGGATGAACACAAGTGTGAATTGTCATTGACTTTCAGTCAAATCTGCTTCTTTAATAACGTACTTAGCTAAAAACTTTCATAACCTCCCCTTTTTGAATTGAGTACAGTTGATGTTCCTGGTTTGAAGTGAGGAATTTCACACAGACTGAATCCTTGTTGCTTTTGTTTCACGTTGGCAGGAAACTAGTCCATTTTGGGGACATGGTCTTCAAACCCATTTCAGTCAAACTCAGACATTTAATCTTCTTGCTGTCTACATCTCTGAATACGTGTCCTTTCTCGGGTTCAGTGTGTACTAAACCCACTGTCTCTCTGGGAGTTTTGCACTGAACCAGTGTGGATGAAGGCATTTTACCAATTCAAACTGTACTGGACTCTGGCTTTGGCATTGACGAGCCCCCACATGGTCCATGAGTGGAAGCCAGACAAGTACCTTCCAGCCAAGCTGGGGCTCTGACAGCAGCGCCTCAGAGCCAGGCTTATCCTCACCACTGGAAAGCATCCATCTCGATTTTGAATTTATTCCTAAATTGTTTTTATTGCTTTCTGCCTGGAGGGGATACTGAAGGCAGGCGTAATAAAGTCTAATGGGAAAACGGATCCAGACGGCTGGCTGTACCCTTCATACCTCACCTCCTCTACCTCATTCGTTTCATTTTTCTTATAGCTGCTGAGTTACCTGACATGATTTCGTCTTTGTGCTGCAGTTGGTTTTGATGTTTTCTTACCTGTTGATGCTTGAATCAGCATGTGTTGAGTTTTCTCAAAGTAAAACAGCTCCAAGAGAAGCCGACTTTTATTGTTTGAGTTGTGCACAATGGAGAAGCTATAATGTTTTATTTACCGTGCTGAGTTGGGAAAACGTACCTGTCACTGAACTTGTTTCCCCTATTATTTGATTTCAAATTTGCACACTAGATAAAAATTTGTCTTCTTTGTTATGATTCATTTAACGTCCACCAACTAACCACTGTACTAACTGTATTGTCTGTCATCTCTTCTTTCTCTGTCCTTTGACATTTAGTTATCTCCCCTTGTAAGCATTACACTACGCATAAATGGTGGCCTGCTACAGATACAGAGGATAAGACATAATATTTTTTAATATGTTATTAATCCCCCTGGGGAAATTCTTTGTGGACAGGTTCCTACAGATGATGTCCGTCATTTCTCCACGGAGCTCAGTTTCAAATTATAGAGCTGAAATGTTGTGCTTCAAATACTTTGTCTGGCACATGACATCCTGTAGCTTTACTTCACACACACTCCTCACCTCCTTCTCATCTGCAGGGTCTCCCTCGGTCAGTGGGGCGTAAAGGATCATGTACCCAGAAGCCCCTGCAGCAATCTTCCACCGAACCCTCATGGTGCTGTGAGTGATATCAAACAACTCCAGGTCGTTCACCATGGGCAGCGCCACTGTAGGACACAGCAAAGGATTGTGTTGAGGAGCTTCTATGCAGAAGTCAAGAATGAAAATATGTCGACTTATATAATCCCAAATGATGAGAATTGACTAGTAATTCACTGTATAATCCATCAGCAGTTCCACAGAAGTCTAATCATTTGAAAATACAGCTTGCTAAATGTCAGGTAAAGGTCTGGATAATTTATTAAACCCACTGCATTTCAGACAGGCACCACCGCCAGGTTTTTACAGCAAGAGAAGAAGAGCAAGAACTGAAGTGTTTTATTTTATTTTCTAACTGCTTCGTTACTTTTTTGTTTTAGTTAATTTCTTTTGTTTTACTTCCTTTGTTTGCTGTAAGACAGACACAAAGCACCAAACCCCAAATTGTAAATGTTTAATAGCACTTTTCATTTGCTGCCTTCTTCAAACAGCCAAATGAAACCAACAGTGGCAGCGAAGAGTAGCAGCCAAACCACATTAACTTTGGTACAAGGTCGACTCGCAATTTAGCATTCATCCTCTACCAACAGGGAGGGATTCCCTGTCATTCATCAGCGAGCGGCAGTCATCTAGAGGCCAGAGAAACCTGCCAGGCTCTTGTTCGGTGTTTCACACGTCAGGACGAGGCCTCGGGCAATGCAACCAGAATTAGAGCTCACCACAGGCGTCCTGTCAGAGGTGGAGGATCAGGGCTCGAATGCATAATGGAACACCTGTGCAGCTTTTCATTGCTCATGCTCGGTGTGTTCTGTTGTAGCGCGACACATATCTGCTGTTAGATCAGTGTTTTTATCAAATATGCTGCAGCTTTGCTGTAATGAACTGACTAAACATGTCTTCAGTTAACCCAAGAGCTGTTGTAATAAAGGATCTGCTGGAGTTACACTTTCACCTCATTTACATTTAGATATTTGGCAGATGCCTTCATCCAAAGCGACTTACAAGTGGGGTACAAAGCAAGAAAATAACTGCAGAAAAGTTGATTTAAGTGCATAAGAAGTTATATTTATACATTTCCTATTCTTTTATTTCTTATCCTAAATACTTTTGAGCCCCTGAAAATGACGGTAAAATGGATCTAATTCCTAAATTTAAATGCTATATTTTATGAAGCCTTTTGTAAAAATTATAAAAACTCTCACTGCCCGAATATTCTGGACCTGACAGTAATGTCATTCTTACCATAAATTGGCTGCAGCTCTGGCACAAAATTCTTCAGTCATCTACAGCGCTGACAGAAAATACACTGATACTCAACAGTAGAAAAAGAACCAGAATGCAACACGGGAAACCATCAGGTGAGTGAAAGAACAAACCCCAGGTGGGTACGATTGGGCACTTTTAAAACTTTAGAGAAAAAGTAGGAAATCAGATGGTTGAGGGAAATGGACTTAAGTGGAAAAACGCCATTAGGAGCTTGGTGAAAATGTCAAACTTGAGCCTCTGGTCTTCAGCTATAAAGAAGTGCAGGAAGTTTAAAGGCTGTAAGGAAATGTTTTTTTAGCCACTGCAACTTTTGATGCCAAAACTACACCAGACTGCATTTTAAACATGATCTGAAAGGCCTCCAACAACGTCTAGTAAACAGTTGAAACACAATCTTACATGTAGTAGCGCTTCCCCTCAGTGCCTCGCTGGCAGAGCTGCGATAGATGGCGAAAACTGCCACCTGGTACTCCGTCAGAGAGTTGAGGTAGGTCAGCTCCACACTGTTCTCTGTCCCCTGGACCACCTTAAAACAACATCACACAGAGTTTTAGCCTCGACCCAGTATTATATATATAGATCTGTTTATAGTGTTGGAATGAAAGAGCTAACTAACTTTAATTAGCTCACACTGTGTGCTCTCACAGACAACAGCACTTTAGAATATCCCAAAAGTCTCTGTATATTACGGGACTGAATATTGCAAGGCTGAAAATGCTCCACATGTCGCTTTAGGCACTGAGCTCTTCACCAAAGAGATTTAAAGTGAGTGGTAACTAGATCAGATTAGCTTTGATGAAACCTCAGTTTTCCTTATGGGAAAACTGCGGCGTTCCAGCTGCAAGTTGTAATAAACATCAAAGAGAAAATGGATAAAAATAAGAGGGAAGTGTTAAAACATAAAAACTAAGAAAATTACAGCACAGTATGTCTTAAATAAGTAGGGAAACTCCCAGTGAAGTTTAAATCCACCTGCTGCACAGGTTAGTAATGTCTGAAGATGACTTGCAGTTACAGCTTCACTTAGTGCACATTTTACTGTGTTCAGTTACTTGAAAATACAAAATATCTCATAATAAAAAAGGGAAAACATATTTTTTTTAAAAATGTTGCTAGTTAATTAAATCTCTTACGTACAAAAATACTCAGACCCTTTGACAAGGCGGTCCCTTCATGGTCCAACCTGTGGTCTGGTGCATGCTGCTTTAATTTTAATCTATAGTTTTACTGGAGTCCACTTGTGACTGAACATGCCACAATGACAAGTGCATGTCAGGACAAAGAGCAAGCCATGAGGTCCGAGGGGTAGGGTTGGGGTTAGGGGTATGGAACTTCCTGTTGCATGAATGGTTGTCTGTCTCTGTATGTGAGCCTCGTGATAGACTAAAGACCTGTCCAGGGTGTACCCTGCCTTTTGCCCAATGACAGCTGCGATAGGATCCAAGCACTCCTGTGCCTGTGTGTACTTTGACAATTGGTCAGGAAGGTGCTCAAGAACCCAACTCTAACACAGCTTGAGAAGGAAGAACATCTCATCTTCAGACATTTATGGTAGAGAGAGGTTATAAGGTACTTCAAAATTTGCCAAACAGCATTTCAAGGACCTTAAGGACAAAGATACTGGTCTGATAAGATAAAATGAACTCTAAGCACATAGAGTGCGCAGGTGAGAGAACCTTGTAAAGACTTACCCAATACGATCTGGAGTTGTGACCAAAAGGACTTACAAAATTTTGAATTAAACATCTGAATACTCACATGTTTGTAAATTCTTTTAAAATGTGTTTCACTTTTTGTATTTTGTATGCAGCAAAATGTGCAGAAAGTGAAGTGATTGCATATCACAACGGTTTTAGGCAATTTTTGTCCTTTTCTGTTGATTTTAAAGCTTCTTATTGTTCTGTAACAGCTAATGACAGAATTAGAGGTAGCAGGGAGGTTTTATGTTTGCCTACTGTAGCTGTAAACTATGCAGAATTATTGCCCGTAATAACATAAACCACAGTAGCAAAGTTTAACTTAATGGATTAGCCGAGCACACTTAATTAAAATGCTGCCATTACATCGTTATCTCAGTACTGTCTTTGCTATGTGCTGGGAAATCAGGAGGGCAAAGTTCCACCAATTAAGATCATCGTCACTGATCAGGAGCCAGAAAGACAGATGAAGCACTTAATATCCAGTTGACTGGACTAAATAAAAAATTAAAAAAAATTGTTATAGTTCCAATAAAACCTTCCAGCATTAAATGAAAGTGCAGTCGAAAGCTGCAGGACTGTTTCTGTGGCAGAATATCTTTAAAACAAGTGCTATAAGAGTCAGGGCCAGTGAATAGATATAGACAGCACTGAAATAAGGAACTATAGTCAATAAACAGTTTATACAATTCAAACAAACTAGTAACCAAGTACTTTTTCTTCTGGCTGTCCTCCACTGGCAGGGTAGTAGACCACACGGTACTTCTCCACCTGGCCTGGCGCGTGGGTCCACTTCACTCGGAAACTGCGAGCCGTGATATCAGAAGTCACCAGGTCACGAGGAGGCGCTACCGAGGTAAGAGGAGGGGC
>OMLM01014692.1:0-12430 GCA_900302695.1 Helostoma temminkii
AGCATTCTCCTATAATGTGATTTCACTGTAACAGCAGCAGTTCAAGGTGTAGGCTAATTGAGCTAAATGGAGAGTATGACCGTCGTTGAGCCCCATGAGGGCCTTTTATTCTGGGCCACATCTCCAAGGTGTTCAGGGAAGGACATCCGCTCTCATTTTCAGTGAACCAATAATGTTATCATCATGCACTACAGACACTGTAATGTCATTTGAGCAAATGTTGAATGACGTGTTTGTGAGTGGTTGTTTAGCTTTGCCTATGCTTTGTGTAAAATATAATTCATATAGCACCCTAAATGTTGTGCCCAACTTTCTGTTGCCAGCAAATAAACGGCATTGTTGTGAACAATAGACATTTGATTAAGCTGATGATCCTATTTGTATTTCCATTTAGACCAGTTGTGCCACATCAAGAGGACTGTGTTGTAAAATAATGGCATATTAAATCATTTCCCCTGGTACAAATAATCAAACATGCCAATAGCTAATACCTCTCAATAGAATCTGCACTAGAAATTAAGTATTCTGTCCCTGCTGTGTGCTTTCAGTTGCTAAAAGGGTGGGATCAGCATATGTTCACAGCCAAACACTTTGAATCCTGACTGGGAAGAAGTGAAGGGGGGAAAAGCGCAGGCTGCACTCTGATAAACACAACTCATCAAACTACACACACCATGTCTTCTCCAGATCATTCAGAAGGCAAAAATGTGAGTAGTATTCTGCTTGTAAAACATAAAAAGTGAAAGGTAAGTTAGAAAGTTGCGTAAAGGTAAAGAGCATTTCTTTTTCTCTCACGATGATTTTGGTAGAAAGCTTTGAGGGTCATCTAAAAGTCGTGACCATTTGACTGTGACATGTTACATCAAAACAATTATGTTAAGGAAACTTAAGAATAATTGCAGATAATTATATAATAATAAATTGCAGATAATTATTATTTACACTCAGGGCAAGGGCAAGCAGGAAAAAGACTGTAGGCTAACGTAAAATCACCATTTCCTCTGTCCTGAAGTGTTGTGACTTTAAGCTGTTAGACAGTGAAAGGCTTGCTTTGCCTTTGCCGTCCGATCCTAGAAATGAGCAGGTGGTGATGGTCTTTGTGTGCTGTCATCTCTAATTCAGCAGCAAAGGAATCCCTTCGAGTAACAAGCATCAAACGCAGCTCTGGCAACTCAAAGAACCAGGTTACAAGATGCACGCAGACTTCTCAATGATGTAGTCACATAAAAGACATCACACACACACACACACGCACAAACAAACACACACACACAGTTGATTTACAAGTAATAGACATTAATTGCTTACTTTTACTCCACTGCTCTCACACACACAGTCTGTTTAGTGACCCCAGTCATGCCTCGCCTTCTTTCAAAACAAAATAACAATTGATTTCTGAGGCAATTCAGTGTACAATGAGTAAAGACAAATGCTCAAACAAGTGTACAGGGTACCGAGCGAGCACGGGGCTGACTGACTGAAAGACTGGCCGAGTGACTAATCTAATGTGCAGAGTGATTTTTTATGTGTAAGTGACCAAAAAATATCTGTAAAATGCAATAAATGGACTCGGAGTGGATATTACTTTACTCCAACCTGGTGACCATGGAGAAAATACCTGTTTATCTGCCACTGTGTCAACATAAAAAACAAACACCGAACAAACAACCAAAACCAAATAAAGCAGATAAGATGAGTGAATAAATGCTCTAAACTCCTACTTTAGAGAGAAAATGGTTTATTTTGGAGATTTATTACTGAAATAGCTGAAGCAGCAGCTTCTCCTTCAAGCACTATTCTAGTGATGCAAGAGAGATTGTCCAGAGCTTAGTACAATAACTATCCTGCACACATTGTATTTTACAAGGCATCTTGACCACTTATTCCTAACAAATGCACTCGGCTATACCGGGCAGAAGGAACCTCTTATTGTGCCTGCATAAATAAGATGTTGCTGCAGCACTTTTGGGGAAATCTGCTGTATAACTGCTTATTATTTTATCTTTGAAAAACAACAAGGCCTCTCTAAAGTTGCCTGAAGGAATCATCGGTACTGTCCCTCTGTCGATCAGTCACACTGCCCAGGGTCAGTGTGAAGGGCAAACAACTTGTGACGTTGACACAAACTGGCAGATCTCCACTCTCTTTTGGAGTCGAAACATTGGACTTGTCCTAGTAAAAGACCAAAAACCTCCATAATCTCCATAACATCCAAAGTCCTCTAGGTAAAATCGTTTAGGTTTAGATTATCCAGTTTAGTTTCATAATGCAGTCACATCAAGGCATGCGTGAAGCTGCTGAAATGACAGCAGCCTATACAGACAGTCTGTGCCTGTGCCCAAGCACATTTAATGCTAATTGGCCATCCTTGAAATTTTCTACGCAATGCACGCACCACATGAATCATAATGGGTCTACACACTGACAGACTGAATCTGCAGCCCCATAATAACAGACGTCTGGCGATAAGCACAGCAACAGATACATGCTGAAGCAAAGTTAAGGTAGCCTGATTTAATCGGCATATGTCTGTATTAAATGTGTGGTCAAACGTCATTTACCTGATCACAAGGTGGTTTTAGAAACAGGAAATGGTGGTCCCCACTGACCTGAATCGTGCAGGTGTACTCCGAGTCGTCCAGGAGTCTCACAGTACAGTTGCATTCCCTGTCCAGACTCCTGATGCTGCTGCTCATCAGTCGGCTCAGCATCTTCTCGATCGTCTGTGTACGGGACCAGGGAGAAGGGCACACAGCACATACATACAAGTTTATCTTCTGTCACGTTAACGGGGTCCCTGTTCTCTGGTCCAACACCTGGCCAGCGGCAGCGACTGTGCGCAGCGGCGGTTTGGCATCGTTTAATCAGAGACTGGTCGAGGCACCACACGGTGCGTTTCTTCAGTCAGTCAGGAGTGGAAATAGTGCCACTGCTCTCTCTCTCTCTCTCTCTCTCTCTCTCTGGTCCGGTTAAACTGTCACCCCCCTCACCACACCTTCTCCCCCAGTCTCCTCGCCGTTGCCATGCCGCTGTCAACGCTGCTGGGCGGGCTGGGTGTTGAATGGCGAGTGTGTGAGGGTCCACCTGCAAACAGTCAACAACAGCAGCCGAAATTCCGATAGGCTGGTAACGTCGTGACTGCATGCACATGGTCAGGAATAATAACACAGTGAGGCCTGTAGTTTCACAGTTCATAAAAAAAGCCAGACATGCGCTTTCATGCCGCTGCTCAACTTTATGAATTATTGTATTTGTATTTCATACAGTTTGTCGTCAGGCGCAGACTGACACACGCTGTAATACACGCGAATAATCTAATCAATAATATATAGTTATAGGCTGTAAACTAATCACAGTATAACTATAACGCTTCACTATAATAATCTTGGGAACAGGGTTATGAGCCCGATCACAAACGTCACATCTCAGTAGCCAATCATAAGTCAGAGTTTAGCTTGTATCACTTTGACTGTAGGGTAAATAAATTTCCGAAAGCACGTGAATGCACCAACAGAATGCGCCAACTTAATATCCCTCCACGAAAATGTGTATGTTTTCCTAAATGTAAAATTCATCATAATTCATTTACTCCATTAATGTTGATCCAGCAGACACCAGAGGTTGATTGGCCTCTGCTACAAACAGTGTTTGTTTGTTTGTTTGTTTGTTTTCATTTGCAACCAGCACTTACAAAACTCCGTCCACATGGTTCATTGTGTTTTTTCCACCACAATGGAAAAAAACAAAGAGCATTTTCTGTTGTTATTACCCTTCACATCCTAATTGATGATGGCACAACAGTTTTTGCCTTGAGTCTGTTATTTCTCCTGGTTTCTTTGACTGTGTCTCCCTCTGGCGATGTCTCAAGGTATTCGTGCAAAATGTGAACTGTGTCTCTAGACATATATTTCAGCTAAATGAACAAGTTTTCAGTAATCAAGGGATAATAATAAAACAGGTTTGAGGATGTAAGTTTAATTAAGTTACAGGATGTAAGCATGAGGCAAAAAGCTCCAAATGGGCAGAACAAAGGTGACATCACTGTGTTAAAGCTTTGCCCTGGTCATTTTCTCTGACACCAGTCATGAAAGACATTCAGATCAACACTTGCTCCACACGTTGGTGTCACATCAACAAATGGTTAAACAGTGAACTCTAATACAAAAGTCAAGTTTGTCTTGAAATGTCTTGCTTCGTTCAACTAAGTCTGTTTGCAAAATACTAGTGTTTACTTGTCTTTACTGGAATACTATTTACTATTACTACAATTTACTGAAATACCAAAAAATAAACAAATGTCCTTTTTACTTTACAATATTATAATAATTACCATTACAAGATTATGATATTATTGCAGTTGTGGTCTCCAACCAATCACAGTACAGCACCAGGATGCGTTCAAACTCTGATGATGTTGGACTTTTCTGTAGCTGCCAATGAAGCAAATTATGTGGATCTCAAACAAACAATGTGACAACGTGTGTCAGCCCAGCTCTTAGCTAGAACATATTTCTTTTTCATCAGTATTAGCAACACCAAATTTGCAGCATGTTAGGTTGGCTCGTGTTTTTCCTTACCTAGCAGTTTTATCCAGATGTGTTCTATGTTATGTCAGTTTCCACATTGATGCTCTACAAACAGTTTAGTGAGACACTTTACTAATATTGTTCTGAGTTAAAATAGGCCTAGTTATGACTTTTTTCTGTTAAATATATAAGCAAATATGACACATTTGCAATTACATTTGTTGTTATTGAGTTACAGAATATTGACTTGTTGTTAATGGTAATTTTTACCTCCAGAATGAAAGCAAACACTTAACTACTCAGACTGTGTGGATGTCCAGAGAAAGACTGGTGATAAAGACTTTAAAAAGAACCTGTTGCAGAGTAACAAGAGATTTACAGTATACTTTTTCATACACTAAATGCACTCTTATTCATACTGTAACTCCTGTGATGTTTTTAAATACAATATAAAAAAATTGTGCTTTTCTAAATGGAGTAGATATAGTATATGGATGATATAAAAAATTTTAATGGCAACAAACACCTGTTCTGTGTATTTTCTGAATAAGTCTCTTTTCTTTGGTATATCCACTAAGGGTTCAACTTTGGGACACACAGATTTAGTCTCATGTTTCACTTTGTTATTTATCATCTTTATAGTAAGAATGATTCTTTATTTATTATTTTTAAGACTATCAGCACTAAGTCTACCTAAGCTGGTCTTTTTTTTAAACATGTTTCTTCAAATATCCTTAATCTTTATTAAGATTTATAATCAGTTTTTTAAAAATGTAATTCGGGGCTTTTTTGTGTGTGTTGGAACTATATCTAAGCATTATATCGTATTATATCTTAGAAACATTACATTTCATTCATCAGAGAAAAGCAGTAGTTGTGGTAAACGCATACATTTACTAAATCATCACGTTTGATGCCCTTTAGCAGCTGTTTCCAGATCCGTCACTGCCGGCGGAAAGAAAAACACTGCAGCTCTTTTTTCTGGTCGGACCTGAGATTACGAGGACTTCGTTTTGTGCTTTTTCTTGCTGGATAACGATGCCTTTCCCAGAGTTTACAGCGGAATAAACAAACGGCTGTGATATTAAATAAAAAGTTCAAGACACCGCTAACGTCACAAGTATGTACACACGTTGCTTTAATTATAACATTGGTTGATAAACTCGTTTGAGTCACAGCCGTTTGCTATAACTTAGTTAGCTAACTGGAGCCACTTAGCTAACCAGTATTACCATATTGCTAAAGTTGGTTGCTATAAAACATCGATCCGCTGTTGCACTTATATTTTACAAATCATAAATATGTCACACATCTATGAATATTCAATAAGAGGAACAACAACACCCACATTTCAATAACCGGATATGTTAACCAACGTTAAATCTGCCCAAACAGCTTCAAGCGAACACGCTAGCTTAGCTTTAGCTTCAGCGCAGGTGTGTTGATTGTTGGCCAGAAATGCATTTACCCTGAGTTAACTAAAAGTCACACAGACGGACTGGAAACACATAAATGGAAAATGAATCATATCAGCATATAAAATACATTAAACATTAAAAATGTGATATTCTCATTCGGCATATAGATGAGCAGCTCTCGGGTTAAACTCAGGTTAAATGTGCTTTGTTTTACTTACTTTTAATATTTTCTGATTGATGTAAAAGTAAAATGTGATATAAGTTGGGTCGATTTACCATGGCTGAATTTCCACGGCTTCATTATCTGTAAGTAGACCTTTGTCATAGCGACATTTGACTTGTCAAAGCAGGAAAAGCACAGTACACAAAGCACACAAGCACACAAAGTCAACACTAATGATTTGAATGAAGTGTCACAGTGTTAAAAGTTAACCACCCTACACAATGCCAGAGCTCTGTGTTTTTACTGCAGTAACAGCTCAAATGTGTACTGTGAAAAAAGTTAATAAACTAGGGTCTTTTTTTTAAGTTGGTAAGTTTTTGGTTACACAGCAGTATAAGAAGTAATTTAACATGCACCTTATTGCGTTGATGTGCATCAGTGCATAATGTAATTTACAGTCTTCTCTGAAAGTACTGGAACTCTTCTTCCTCCTCTGGGATCATCCATCTAACTCTGTTGTCTGCATCATCTGTCACTCCAACCTCGCTCGTGTCCTGCTTCATCACGTCCATGAACCTCCTCTTTTGCCTTCCTCTTCTCCTCCTGTCTGGCAGCTCCAACCTCCAACCTTCTTCTCCTGACATGCTCCTCATTCCTCATCTGCACATGACTAAACAATCTAAGTCTAATATGTCTAATATACATCTTTCTAATCCTGTCCATCCACTGTTTTTTTTTTTATTTTAACTCATGCTATGTACACTTTGATACATTAAATAAGATGTAAGATGGCACCTTTATATCAGATGACCCAAAATTTGAGACAGCAAAAGTACTGGAACATGATATGGCCTTTGACTTTTTACTCTGTGACAAATAAGTGCAGCATAGTAACTAAAAGTAACTTTGTCATGTTTAATTCTGCTTGTGATGTACCTTTTGATTTTCCTTACAGCTCAATGGCCAGTCCTGCACCTCCTTTCCCGTCTGCTGTCGACTCATGTCTGTCCTTGCTTCCCTGCGGCTTTGCTGTGGGACCTTCACGGCTGTATGACGGCAGGCTGGGGCTGTGGTGGGTTGGCCGCTCGCTGGAGGCTGGAGCCCTGCTGGGGAGGGCGGAGGACGCAGAATGGGCCTGGAAGACTCACAGCAGAGAAAGTGGCCTCACACTGAATTCCAGGACAGTTCAGACCAACAGCACAGAGACAGGAAAGGTAATCTAAGCACAAAATTTAACATCAAGGACAAAACATATTAGTAGCTCGCAGACAGCACAGACCGTATTCTTTATTAAGGTCGGGGTCTTATTCAACTTAACTGCAAATGTGATTTTGTTTTTGTATCAAATGTAATTACATTATAATGGTCTGATACAACATGTCTTTTGAATGAATGAAGCGCTGCATTTATCAAAAAGAGAGCTGGCATTGAGCTGATTGTTGTGGTTCTCTAAACCTAACTAAAGACTGTGATTGCTTAAAATCAGCCAATGCTTAATGGAATAGCACTGTAGTCATACAGCTGGATGTTGAACTGCAGGATCAGATATTTAGGTATAAAGAAAAACTGTATGATTTGGAAAAAACTTTTTATTGATATGTTTAGTATCAACATATTTGCAACTCGTCAGTTAATATGTTAAAAGTTAACATATTGTCATTACATTAATAGAAAGCATAATTTGGTTGCAATTACACGCCCACAAAAACTTGTGATTGCACTTGTAGTTGTATAGAAGCATAATTTCTAAGAGACAAGGTTGAGTTATTCATGTCTGTCCTCTGACTTGTGAATCTACCACTTCTTTTTTGTCTGTGTTGCAGCTGTGCCCATTCAGTGCATGTATTCATAAGATAATTGTGTTTTGGTGCCATGGGGTTTTTCTCTACACGCTTAACTGAACTGTTGTTTTTTTTCCATAAGTACCATAAGTACCTGTGGTTATGCTTCCTCCTAGGATCCAAAATAGAACAGGGTCCCATTAGTCAAATTAGTCCCGTACAGAAACCTACAATTATCGTATTTTTGTGCCTGAATCTCGTGCACCTGACCAAACAGCACAGCACTCAGCTATAAAGATGCTATTCTTATAAAAATAGAAATGCAAATTACAACTATAGAACCTGTTTTATTAGCACTTATCTAGTTTTATGTTTTTGAATTATAACTGCAACAATCCCATCATGATCCAGTTTGCCATGCAAAAGGCAGCAGTCAAGTACCAAACCAGCAGCATTAAGTCACAGACCCGCATTCGTTCTGGATGACTGATGCAAAAACGTGTCATCTTTAAGTCCTTGACAATAATTTTGATTCCCTGGCTTCTTTTGTTTGAAACCAGTTTGTCTTGATTGCAAACAGGAGGAGTGGAGTTCCAGTTTTAATTTACAATATTACATATACATACATATTACATATAATATTACAATAAATGCTGTGATGTCAGACTTGATGTTGTATGTTGTAGGCACTGGTGGAGAAAGCAGCAAGTCAGGAAGCTCTATTGCAAAAAGCAGTTTGGCTCAAGTAAGTTGACGCGCTGCTTCATACCAGTTTATTAGGAATTATTTATTTATGCATTATTGAAAATTTGTTGAGGTATGTTGTTTTCTCACAACAGGACCTGATGCTTTGTGGTGTAAAATTCTTTTTTTTTTACCACGTGGTTATAATATTGTGTACAAGACTTTCCTATAAATGGTGCTAAAGAAAATTTTCTGTAAAAAAACAGTAAACTACTGGCAGTTAGAGTTGCCAGCATTATTCTATATGTGTACAATTACTCTCATAATTTATTTTAACTGTTTATTTAAGTAACATATATTACTGTACTTGACCATTAAATATTAAGTTTACACTTGTACACTGTAGCTAGACCTTCTAGTAAACTGATGAAAAGTTTCCTATAAAATTTATACAAACTAAAATTAAATAGAGAATTTAGTAGCAACATTTGACAAATTATAATATATTACTCTCCTTTAACTCAAAATACATTTTAGAAACTAAGCAAAATGTATTAGGCTTAATGTTACAAAGAAAATTATAAAAATGGCCTGTTCCAGGGTGCAAATGTAAACTTAATATTCTGAACTGTGCAAATGTCTTGTGCCTTAATGAAACGAAAAACAAGAGAGAATAAATCAACAATAAGCATAACCTGCTCTATCATGTCTTAAATAGGAATAATTAATCAATTTGAGGTAATGTTAGTTACCTCACAAGATTGTTTAAGGCAGAATTAAAATAACTAAAAGATGGCATAAAAAAATCATGTGTGCTATGTTATGATTTTGTTTTTACAGTATCATTATGTCAACACTTTCTTCTGCTGCTGGCTGCATGTGTACCACCAGCGTTATCCCCTGCTCCAGGCTATGTACTATGTAGTGTCCCAGTTTCCAAGCTGGCCTATTTTTCTACTTCAGAGAGTGAAACTGGAAAAAATGCACCATCATATTATGGTGTTGTCTGCTGTTACATGCCACAATAAGTTGTTTCATGGCATCCCCCAAATAAAGTGTTTGTTATCTTCATTATCATTTAGCCCATGCTTTAAAATTATTTGATCACATGTATACAATAAGAAATCCAGTGTCTCCTGCATCTCTAATATCTGGCTATTTTTCTTATATGCAGGTGCATCCATTCTCACAGGGATGAAAGTTCATTCTCATTAAACTGTTTTCTCTTCATGTCACACCCCATGTTGTCCAATACAAGATTCAACATCTTATAAATGTTTGTTTTTTCCCCCCTAGCTTTGCCTGCAATGCACAAAGCAGAGCCCAGCAGAATGTGGCGTTGCAGTGCATGTGTAGAGAGGTGTGTGTGGGTGAGTGTGCGTATGTGCATCTACGTGTGTGTCAGGACATCCTGCCAGGAACAGAGCTTTTGTTGTGTGATGACACTGTGGGAGAATGTCACACCACAGACGAACCAGACACAGAGCGTAACTCACCTGGACAACACACAGGTAACTACAGAGATTATTACAAAGATGACTTTAGTTAGTTATAGACATACAGAAGATTGTGGATGCAATAATGTAAAAGGTGTCTTCCTCAGGTTTGTAGGGATGTGTAGCACTTAACAAACCAAAATATGTTTTGGATTTTCATTATAAAGTGAAAGTGAACCCACATGTTTATTGGGGTTATAAGCCTGATCACTTTGAAGCCTCCTTAGTGCAAGCTTTTAACTACACTTAGTAACAATAGGATATTTACTGATCAATGAGCTCCTTAATTTCAGTGGAGCTCACAACTAAAGAATAGTTAGCATTCATTTGGTGTTTGTGTTCACCTGATAGATATAATATGTTCCTGTTTGCTATAATTTGCTCTACATCAGCGTTTAAGGAGAACATAGGGCCTGTAGCTGCTAGGTGCTGTTCTGTGTTCAGTCAAGTGTTGTTGAAAGTGCCTGTAATGGAACTGATGAGAATATCAATGAGGACTGTTTGAAATAGTTTAGTTGTGGGCTAAAAAAAACACTGAATGTTTTTACTGAATTCAGTACATTAAATGTTTTGTAATGCTGAGTTAATGGCACTTTGTTAGTTAGTTAGAGTTTTTTGCCTTTATACACTGCCACAATGGATTTGAAATAAAACAATCAAGATGTGATGGAAGTGTAGACTATAATCTTTATTATTTAAGGTTTCACAAAAATATGGCATTTACCATTTAGGAATTACAGCCATTTTATTTGGCAAAGAGACAAAACTGTAAACAAATAACCATAATTTTTAATATTTGGATGAAAGTCCTTTGCAGTCAGTCACTGTCTGACTGACTGTCTGAATGTCAACTTAATAATATTAACTCCAGACCTTTTATCTACTTAATTTGTCTTGGAGTAATGAGGGAATGGACCACATCTGGTCAATTAACTTCTTGTCAGTCAGTTGCCCTGATACTCTGGAGCCCCTGAAAATTGAATTACTCAGTTTAAAATGGCTGTAATTCCTAACCAGTAAATGCCATATTTTAGTGAAACCTCTTACTATAAAGCTGAAAGTCTATACTTTGATCTTTTATTTCAAATCTATTGTGGTTGTGTATAAAGGCAAAATGATAAAAACGTTGTGACTGCCCAAATACTTCTGGACCTAACTGTAAATGTTGTCATAAAGTGTTTCTATAAACTCCCTCATAAACTGATAAAGGTCATCATATCCTGCCACTGTGCTTTCACATTTGGCTTTGTTCACATTGATGATGTGCTACAAATTACCTTGTCTTTAAAAACAAATTTTGATCAGTTACAGAAGATCAAAATATGTGTGACACAAAAGAGGAAATTTTACGTCTACACAGATGTAGATTTTGCAAAAGTCTAGATATTACCACAATCACGTGCAGGGCACTTAACACAAGTTGAAAAGGCAAAGAATGGTGAATGTGAATTATATTCTTGAGTGTTCACAGTGGTCTGATAATGGCCATTATTACACTAATCTTGTATTTTTCATTATAAAGAAACTAGTTTTAAGACAGCGAAATAATAAATAATTAAGCTAACTCAGGTGTCTAGATACACAGAAAATTGTTAGTTGCACACATTTGTTGCTGATTTGTTTCATTTTTTTAACAATCATGAAAAAACCCAAGTCTGTGAGCCGTCTTTAAACTTTAAATCTATAAAAACAGTAACAACGTATAAACCCTCCATAAAAATACAGTATAGTGGCCCTGACTAATGTAGATGGGCTGTTTGCTGTTGCTTCACTCCACGTCATATTTATTCATACTCTCCACCTGGTGGAGCTAAAGAGGCACTTCACACCATCCAGTGCTATGTTCACAGTCTCATTTATAGTAAGATGAAACATGCTGCATAAAAATCCAAAGGTCTTAGTTAAAGGAGCATAAACTTCACGGATGAGCTCAATGATAAAAGCAGAATCTCCTTGTTGATTTTTCAAAATCAGTGACATGTTTGTTTCAGTGGAGACCTTTGTAAAGTAAAACCCCTCATTAGCTGAAATACACTGAAAGTGAACAAGATCAATCATTTCTGGAAAACATAATATACATCAATTAAATGAAGACACTAGCAAGAAAACAAAATAATTAAAGTGCCCTTTTTTTGTTATGCGAATAGTGTTTTCTTTATCTCAGCAGCATCAGACTGAGACTATATGTGAAAATCTTGTTACACATTTGATCTTGTAGAGTGCTGACATTAGCAGATTGAGCCCATACATCTTGATAGCATTAATGAAACAATTAAGAATAGTAAATGAAAAATAATAAGATAAGATGCTATTAATCCCTGCAGGAACGTCACTCTGATGTGATATCAAATAATTAGATTCA
>OMLM01014692.1:12450-33580 GCA_900302695.1 Helostoma temminkii
TTTAGATTCAATGGGAGAAAAGAAATTAATAATATACTGTAGATAGGAGATATGTGATAAAATAAGCTTTAAAATTTTTTAAAGTTAAAATTTAAAATTTAAAGCACATGAACATGCAATTGAATAGACAAAACTAGATAATATTCCAGTGGAAAAACACAGTCATGTATATACAGTACATATTATTGTCTTTCTCTCATGTTAAGCACTTTGTAACGAATGTTTTGAAAAGTGCTCTATAAATAAAACTATTATTATAAGGTTACAAATTGGTACAATGTATAAATACATAACATGTAAAGTAATAATATGTGGAAAACAATCAGAGACAGAATTTTTCAGAAGCTGCTTATTCCAACAACATAACCATCTATCTGGTTCAAGTTTTTCTGCAATACTTTGCACAGGGAACTGCTATGGTTTATGAAATTTGCAGGAAACTATGATGATTGATGAAATGTACAGCAAAGTATCTGAGATCCAAGTTCTTGCAGAATTCACAGACACTGCTTGAAGTTGTGTTAATTGTTGCATTTAATATTAAATTGACAAATAATGATGAGCCTAATGTTATTTCTTACCATTGCTTGTTTCATCCAGACATCAGTTTACAATTCAAACATTTTTATTTTACAAAGAACGTAACATACAAAGTCAGTGTTTGACATCAAAGAATGTTTGATACTTTTGCATGATAGATGCATGCAGTGATTCACTAATCACGCATTTGATTAATCAGTCATTAGAATTGTTGCAGATAAATTATCTTTCACTCAGCAAATTCACTGCCTTACTGTATTATTATTATTATTTTTATTGGACAGATAGGAAATTGGAACGCAAGACAGATCCAGACACTGTAATTACCAACATATCGATCATTCATGAAAAGGAAGAGGAGACAGATGACAGTGAGGAGAGACAACTGGAGGCAGAGGTGGAGGAAGCACACAGAAACCCCGACAGAGGCATTAAGAGGAGTCACCCCACCACACTGAGGAGAAAGAGGACAGTCAAGAAAACCCTGCCTGAGTCCAGTCCAGGCAATGAGAGACAACAGGACCACAGCACTGATAGTCAGACAGTCATAAATAGCACAGACAAGACAGGCAGTGTCCTGGCTGCTGTGGACAGACACTCACACTCTAGTGGTAGACTTACAGACTCCCCAGGCCCCTCTGCACCTCCTGCTGTCCGTTGCAGCTCTCGCTTGGCTGCCAAACCACGAAGTGTCCACTGTCTGACCAGCCAGTTGAAACGACCCCGTTCAAACACATCCAGACAAACAATGGGACAAAGACAGTGCTCCACTGAGAGCACCAAGTCTGTCCCAGAAAAGATGCTTTCCACAAAGATCTTACATCCTGTTGCCAAGTCTGTCACAGCAGCCTGTGCTGCTGCTGCAGCAGTTACGTGGTGTCCAGAAATCAGAGAGAGACGGTATAAATGTTCTACCTGTGGTAAAAAGTTCTACCAGCTCAGTCACCTGAAGAAACACCAGTTTACCCACACAGATATGAAACCCTTCACCTGCGAAGAATGTGGGAAGAATTACACCTCTGTAGAAAGCTTCAGAGCACACGAGGTAGGTGATATGTGTTTTTTTGTTTACTTTTTTTGTTTCTTTTTCTCTCTTTCTGCATTTTTGCTTTTTCAACAACACAAAAAAAATTTGTGTTCATAATGAAACTTCTGAAAGAGGTCTAAGAAACTTATTAACTCTAATTAATAAACTGTACTGTATTATAATGCATTATATTATTAGTAGTCAGATACTCAAGAGATGCTCTTACACACATTTTGTTCTCTAATCTTGAGAAATAAACTCAGTTTAGGTTTCTTGTCAGACTTTGCCATGTAGATGTATTTAAAATTATAAATATTAAAAGTATATGTAATATTTATTATTGTTATTATTCACAATAATGGCTGTCAGACCTAAAAAATGATTTAGAGTATACAAATACAAACAGTTCAAAGCGGAAATCAGCTGATTTTAGTTTACAGCACCAAGAGCAAATCACATGATTAGAATCCATGTATGTTATAACCTCAGTTTAATGAAGGAGAGAAACGCAATACAACAGCAGAAAGCTGAAAAAAAAATTCTATATTTAACGATGTTGCACTGAGCAGATCTATTAACAGGTAACACACACAGTTTCACTGTGGATATCTGGAGAATTACCACCTGTGTTCACACCCAGGCTCATACAGACATTACGCAGACTTTGAACTAGGGGGCTGGCAGGCAAAAGTCGTTGTGATGACCGTGTGGTTTGATGCCAGTGTTTTCGTTTACACATGCCGCTCCCCCGAGTAGCCCAGAGAAAGTCTGGAGTCCAGTGCATGAGTGAATGGGGCTATGTAATGGCAATTTACTCTTGGTCCTGCTAATCTCAGCCTGTGCAGAAGACAGAACAAATATAGAAAATTACTGAGTTTGTTGATAACGGTATCAAAATTCAGTTGGGAGAAAGTTCAAATGTATCAGCTGTGTCTCTTTTACATAAATACATGAAAAGGTATAATTTTAGAGTTTGCACTAAACTTATTTGTTAATGTGTCTCTTTTGGACATTACTCAGCTACTGTATCTGCTGGAGAAAAGCAGCCACTTGACAAATAAATTGAGCTCACAAATGCAGCATCCAGCGCCAGTCTTTTGTGGATATGGGGAGTGTTTTTTCTTTCCCTTAATAGCCAGGAGATGAGTCATAATGCAGAGAGGAGCAATTTACCTATCCCAGGGAATAATGGCTGCAGTAATAATACATATTATTTCAAATGATATTGGTATTATCTCTAGATGAGTCACCGTGGGGAGCGTCCATTTTCATGCCCTCACTGTGAGAAGAGCTACGGCTTGAAGCGAGACCTGAGGGAGCACATGGTCCTGCACACCGGAGAAAAACCTTACCCATGTGAGCACTGTGGCAAAGCATTTGCACGGCGTCCTTCCCTACGTATCCACCGCCTCCTTCACTGCAGCAGAACAATCTACACACAGCCTCCAAAGGTAGGGCTGTTTTACTCTGCCTAGTTAAATGCTTCTTCACTTCACTAGTGACAGAAAGTTATTGCACATTTAATAAGGAGGACATTATGCAGCTAAGTTGATTAATTTTTCACTTATGTTGAAATATTTTTAAATTACTGCTTCTGCTGCTTCACCGCTCCTTCTGCTATTTCAGACTGAATAACACTATTCCCCACTGTGTTTCTGTCTGCACTGCTACAATCTTTAAATTTGCATGCTGGTCTTGTTTTTTCTCCCTGAACAGCAGTTTGAACTTTAAGTATTTAAAAGAGGGGAAAAAACATGCTGCATTTGTTTTTGGATTTCTCTCCCAGGTTCAGTGTACAGTCTGCGCCAAGCTGCTGGCTAACTCCGGTTCTCTGAGGAACCACATGAAGCTGCACACAGGGGAAAAACCTCATATCTGTCAGGACTGTGGGAAGTGTTTCAGTCAGAAAGGTAATTTCAGAGATTCAAATACTATCCTGCAGCTGCAACAAGCTGTCAGGTGTGCTCAAGGCTCCTCTGCACAGGTCTCTCAGCTGCACTTTTCAGTCAGTCTTTACATTTCGCTTGTGTTTTACTCACGTGACCACACCCTAAAACATGTTTATGCTTCAAGTCTGTTTTCCTGCATTTACATGTGTAACCACGGTGTGTGTGTACTGTGTTGGGCTCTGAGGACTTCCAAGATTTGTAGTGACAGATATGCTCCTGCTTTGCTGACAGGCTACACTTGCTGTACTTTCTGTATAGACATGGCATTAAAAAAGTGAAAATACTGCTGTGGCTAGATGTTTTCTGTCGGCAGCTTGTGCAGACCTTATGATTGATATGAGTAAACAAAGTAATCATTCAACTCAGAGGTGTAACAGATGGTAAAACAAAAAAAATCTCTTTCAATAGTGCTCAACAATGGGCCTTCATACTGTACATTCTAAATAAATTATTCATAGTGTTCCAGCACTCATACTTTACTTTTTATTTTTAATGTACTGTATGTCATGAAAATGTTGCAACAATTGATTATCCATTTCAGATTTAGTCAATTTATTAGGTGAAGTATTCCAGACTAAAACAAATGCATATAATACAACAGCCCTGCGGTGAATCCTCCTTGAATTATGCTGTTGTATTGAATTGTATGGCATTAAATGGATAGATGCTGCTATTTTGTTCATCCTAACAGTGTTAATAAGGGCAGGCACTCTGACTACTATTTATAATACAACACACAGAGGCAAGCTCGCTTGTTACACAGTCTAAAGCAGGAGCAGCAGTTTTACTTGTAACACTCTAAAGCTGTTTTCACATATTGGTGCTGTACTATCTCCTGACTGTCAGATCTAGACTTTACACTTTTTGCACTAGAGTTACATTTTCACACATGTACCACTCAAGTGGACATAGTCCATTTGAAATGCGTTCTCACATCAGGGAAATAGCCCTTTTGATTGCGCTGAGGGAGGAACCCCTGGGTGGAGCATTCAGGAGGTACACCGCAGAAATCAACTGTGTTGTGTTTACAACACATCAAAGTTGAGCCAATCACATGATTAGAAACGATGCGTTGTGTTCAATAACCCTCGTTTCCTGAAGAAGAGCAAGCACAGCAACAGAAAGCATCATAAATATGTCCTATATTTTCTGGTGTCGTGCTGAGTGGATGGAGAGAAAGTGAATGCTCACACAGACATCACACACCTGGGCTCACATGGACATCACGCGCACTTTGCACTAAGAGGCTCCCAGGTTAAAGTCTGTTCAATGTCTGTGCGGGTTGATATGGATGTTTGCGTTCTGACATGCAGCTACCCGAGTGACGTCCAGAGAAAGTGAGGATTCCAGTACATGTATGAAAGTAGCTTAACTGTGAAGACCACATCGATCAGTTAATTTTACTTGATCATTTTCAACAAGAAACAAATTCAGTGTTGTTTTGTAACGCTGAGAGGATGTCGCCAGCTGTGATCAGTCTCTATATATATATGTGTTTTCATTTGTCAAAGTGACACCATCAATTTTGTGAGAGGAGCTTATCTTCACACATTACTGGATAAGTTCATATTCGCTGTGCCCCACTCACACTGTGACCCCAGCCTCCCCTATCAGTGTAGTCTCTCTGTTCCTGTCTCACTCAGTGTCTGTCTGTATGTCTCTCAGGAAACCTCGATTGCCATTTGAGAATTCACAATGGAGAGAAGCCGTATCCCTGCACCGAGTGCAATCAGAGTTTTTCCCAGAAACCAGAACTTCGCCGGCACATGTTTTCCCACACCGGAGGAGGTTTCCTCTGTAGCTACTGTGGAAAATCACTGAGGGATCCACACAGCCTCAAGTCCCATGAAAGACTGCACACTGGAGAAAGGCCCCATCACTGCCCTGTCTGTGGAAAAGGTTAGAACACGATATCAAAAAGTTAAATACAGCTGGGAAAATTTAGATTTATCCCAGCTCCCTAATCAATTCCAAAAAGCAATATTGCTCCCATTTCCTCTTTTTTATAACATATTCAGCTCCCTCTACACAACAGTCCTTATCACTGGGTCTGTAGCAGACTGCTGCAGTGTCTTCCTGGTACTATGCCAGAGTTACAAAAGTTTTAAATACTACATATAGGCTTTAAAACTTCATTAACTAACTTTTGTGCCTTTTTGTAAATAGCACAAAACTAACAATACAGACACATGTAAGTTAAATATTCAGTCTCCTATTTATTTTTACTTATTTCCTAATAAAAAAAAAGCTTTTTATCTTCTTTATCTTTATCAAAAAGGTTCAATCTCGCCCCCAGGAGAGCACTGAGAGTGAACCAACACACTACAATTATACACTGTAACAATGTAAATACCCAAACAATGGTCTCAAAGATGCTAAACAGCTCATCAGCATCGAAAAGATTAGCGCTGTGAGGCTACTGTTATTGTCACTGTCATATCACTAACACATAAAGCATTAACATTGTTGATTTTTGTAGTTTTCTCTGGTGTTCAAAAATTTTAAATGCACAGAAAATACATAATTGTTGATTTTCATTAGCTTTTCACCATTTGAGCTTTGACTGGACATATTTCAAGGTATTTATGGCAGGAAACATGGGGAGAGCCTTCAGTTGTGTATCTACAGTGTACAAATCACTTGCAAAAACCTCCATAAACTCTTAGCAACAGCAGCAACAGAACTATTACCAGAGATCTGTACAAACAGCCTCAGGGCACACATACATTTGTTTATTACTACTGGATGTAAACAAGTATTCATTCACATTTTCTAATGATAGTCGACAAACACTTGCAACATTGCAACATTGTGCATTGTGTGACTCACAATGCACTGTTTTAAAAATATGGAATCAAAACCAGACACAGTAGTATGCCCCAACATGTTTAAATAGACATTTGGAAGGTATAAATAGATGTTCACAAGGCCACATAATCAACAATGTGCATCCCACATTGTTGTGTGTGCATGTCACATGTTGATAAACAATTCTCCTCTCAGATGAAAATAAAGTCATTCACCTTTCACGTGCAAAATGTAAAAATATTAGACTGTGCTTTTGGAAATGAGAAGATAAAGTCACAGTTACAGTATGTTATTTAAACGTTTTTGAGTGAATAAATGAAACTGCAACAGTGAAAAATGAGTCAGTGAAAAATAACATCATCATAGACATGAAGCACCAATTGGCCAGTTCCCCTCCAAACAAACTTGTTTATCTCACTTGGTGGGCTGCAGATGCACAAACTGCAGATCACAAGGTTGTCCACATTTACTTTTTATGAGCTTGACGAGCGTGCTGAGTTCAGTTGTGTCATTATTCATGAACTTATGTTTGTGAATTCCTGGACTAGGCCAAGGAATGTTTATTTAAATTGCTCAATTTTTGCACAGAAAACTGTGCTTTCATACTGCAGGGTTTAACTTAAAGGACAAGGCTGGTAACATTTTATATTTTTCTTGTTGTCAACAAATTACGTGTAAATACTAAAGCCCACAATGAAATGACCCTTTTAGCATTGCGTATTTCTCCTTAACCTGATGTGCTGTGTTTTATCCTTTTTTGCCAAGGAGCTTCATTGTTGTCCAAAAACCACATAAGTGAGCCACAATGTTCCACTTTCCATAAACACAAACACTGAAGTTTATTTTCCTATTTTCACTTTGTTTCGTAATCAGCTGTTAAAGGTAGATGTTGTTCACTTGTGTTTGTTTTCAAAAATCTACTGTGTCTGTGTGTTTTAGGAAATTACCAAACTCTTAAAATAAAAAAGATACTAAAATAATTTTAGTATCTTTATTAGAAATCAGTGGAGCTGGAGTAGAAAGCCTTAAGGCACAATAACATAGTTCATTAGCTTAGACAGTGAGTAAAATATACAACGCTGTATACGTTATGCTTTAACTAAAATTTATTAAATTTGCATGGTGAAAATAGATTTAAATGACTTAAAAGCTACAGTTCTAGAAATCTGAGAATCAACTATTCTGGTGCATAAATGAGCACTGTATTAAAGTAAGTCAAAAAGCAAACAGAGTATCAAAAATTATTGTTCTGTGTCTGTGTGTGAGATTTTTTATTGTAGTGGTTTTCTAAATAGCAATATTGATTTTTACCATTATATGATTTTTATATTTTCCTTCAGGTTACACTTTGGCCACTAAACTGAGGAGACACATTAAGTCAGCTCACCTGATGGAGAAACCATACATGTGCCATTGTGGCGCCTCCTACACTGTGAGACAAAGTCTGCTGAGACACCAGTCTCAGCACAGGACAGATGGAGGAACTCAAAAGCAAGTTGAGGTGGTTGCAGAACGTAGAGACGACATGAACAGCAGCAACAAAGGAGCTATGCATGAGTCAGTGACATTGAGTTCCAGTCACTCGAAACCGATCAGAGGCAGGCCCAAGAAAAATAATTTGTTCCTTCAAGTCAAGGAGAAGGATGGAGGTGAAATGAAGCAGCAAACAGGACGAGGGAAAGGGGGGGGAAAGGAGGTGAGGCTGGTAGATGGGAACGTTCAAGATGATGAGGCATCGAGGGGAGAAGACACAGAGGCCTCAAGTAATGTCCAACACACCGTTGTTTACGTCACAGACAACTTGTCCACAGCAGGCTCCACTCCTCTGCTCCTCACCTCAGAGAGCTCGCTGCCTGCAGGAACAGAGCAGGAGCTGGTGGAGGTGGTGATATCAGAGGGCACAGAGCAGTGCATTGTGGTCCATGGGCAGCAGACAGTAGGAGAGCTGCTGATCTTACAGGAGGAGGGAAGCGGACTCTGCTCTGTGGCTCAGACTGTTGAGATAAACACTGTGTAGCCTAAACCCTCTATTTCTCCAACCATCTACATGAAAGATGTTTCAATGAGTTCAAAAGAAAAGAGGTGAGACCATGTCACATTTTTACAGTGTGTGACACAGTGACAGTACAGTAATAACTTAAACTTAACATTAGGCCCACTACACCTCAGTTAATGGTATAATGAAGTGTTTATTTTCTTAAAGTCTCTATCCTCCAGCCACCTGATTATTTAACTGATCTGCATTTTCTTCATTTTATCATTTTTTGCTTAAACTCTTTAGAACAGATGTGAAACTCTTCAGATGTAATTAGCTGTTGGTTATACATGGAGGACGGGGGGGAGCAATACCAATAGTAACTGTGATTTGTCCCAGTTGACAATTAGATATACTGTAGATAGTAAATAAAACTCCTTTTGCTGTGTACTTGGATCGCGTCCTGTTTTCTTACATTGTGTTCTACATGCTGTCTGTGTGCAGCAACTTGTCCCTGAGTCTCTCCAGCGATTAATTCTGTCTGTTGTGATTGTTGAACATCAGTGTACTGTTTGATTCTGAGTAGCTGACACCCAAAGATGACATGTACTGTTGATGTGTAACATAAAACAACAACAAAAACAAAAGCACTTATGCTGTCAGAACCCACTGAAGTTACTCTGAAAATATCTCAAGTTAACATCAAGTCTTTGCCACTTTTTCCCTGGAGGTAGAAGAAACAAAAGAAAACAGCTAAATACATCCAAAAATACAACATACTCTGTGTGCGTGTGTCTTTTTGCACTCCCACACAGCTGTTTTCACTTATTCTACTTTGGAGCTGGCCACCAGAGATAAATTGATGAATTTTCCTTTATTGTTCATGTAGGAGGCAACAGAAATGAAGACTGATCATAACAAATTCATCAACAATATGTCTAAATGTACATGTAAATGTGTGTAAATCACTTTGTGTTGCAGAGCCATATATTATTATATATATTATTATATATGTTGGTACTTCACTAAGCTGACACTGACGTTGTTGCGTCATGAAGTTGTCATGGCAAATGCAGAGGTGGTAAGTAACTAAATTCACATACTCAAGTACTAATAATTAAGTACAGTTTTGAGGTACCTGTATTTTACTGGTGTATTTCAATTTTGTGTTATTTCTACTCAACTATATTTATTTGACAGCTTTTGTTGTTACTTGTGACTTTTAGATTCAGATTCTTGAAATATAAGAAGCAATTAAACAATTTGTTATTATGAACCACCTGTCAATAAATGAAGTGGTTAAAATCGCTTCCATGTTTACCAGATGTTTTTGTCTTTATTTGTATTTATCACTAGAGGTGCCACTCTCTGAACTGAAGAAATTAATGTTAGATTCTCAGAAACAAGGTTTTTGAAATCATTCTCTCCTTAAATCTGTTCATGAATTAATCTTAACTGAGTCTGAATATGTTACATTTCTGCAGAAACCTTATTTATGAGGCACATGTGGCACAGATCCAGACCAGTCTGGTAAATTCATGTTGCCAACATCATCCATCTCAGCATCAGTAGTGTTTGAAATACATGGTTGTTTTAGTGTTTTCTGTCTATGGACAAACCATAGTCCAGTCCAGTCTTCACTCTCTGCTCTAATAACCAGGCAGATTCCACATGATTCATTTTGTAGAACAAGAATCTTAAGGAGCTTTGACAGATTTCATGTGGACTAGGGTTTTAAGACACTGACCATGTGATGGTTATGTCTTTGGTTTGAGTCTGGCAGGGCATCTTTGTCACTCTCTCTCTCTCTCTCATTCTCTTTTATTACATAAGGTTTTTTTATTTTGGTATGCTATACTCTAATTACAGCAGAAATTAAGACATCACTTTAACCAGAATATAGTTCTGGATACTGAAAAGCAAAATATCTTTTTTTTTAGCTGAAGTACTATGGAAACATGCTGCATTGGTTTTTGTTCTTCAGCAAACTCGCTGTATGGACACATGAAGCACAGTCTAAGAGAAGACAAAGCAGAATCTGGTGGCAGCAGTTGTCACTGAAAAGTTCAACATAGGACAGTTTATGTGCTGTTCTCGGTCTGATCACATTATTTAGACGCAGATGATCGAAAAACTTAGTCATGTTGTTGAAAATTGAAAGAAAATTTTCAGTCACTGGAGAGCCACAGAAAGATAGAATCTGAAATCTGCAGCCTCTCCAAAAGGCCCTCCAATGACCAGATTTCAAAAGCTGCTTGACGTCTGATGCACACAGAGAAGTTATAAATACACTTCAGAAAAAAATACATTTCCATTATAAAGAAAAATCAACCCACTGGTACAGTATCACAAGTGGTACTCAAGCAGAATACCCTACCCTAAAGATTTGTTGCAGTTTTCCTATTCTGACCTTTTAAAAATTTTGCATGGAAAACTAGACTAATTGGAAAGAGTGAATAAAATGTGCACTTGTACTGAAAAGGTTACTTTAGAAGTCAGTATGTGTGAAAGTGACTGTAGTATCACATTTAATTACTTTTTAATTGTCTTTTGGGATTTTGTTGGTCAGTCAGTGTAGAAAATAGTTCCTGTGCTAATTAGTTTTTACATCTAATCGTTCAATTGTAATTGTGTTTAAATCTAATTGTTGGTGGAAAATCAATGAAAAGTGTGTGTATAGAGCAAGCAAATGGAATTTCTCGAAATATACTATATACCCACAAGTATGTAGACATGTCTTTCCACATACTCGTATGTACATTTACACTGTCTATGCACAAGATCTTTTAGTTCAAATGTTGTGAAATTTCATTGTGACAACAGTTTGTATTTTTTCTTTCTTGTTTTAATATGACAATGCTCCTTTGTTGGAAAGTCAACCAGCCAAGGACAATGAGACACTAAATGAGCACAAGAAGACATAAAACATTACTACAGTACCAGGACAGAGACAATTAAATAAAAATAGATGCAAGACTGCTCCTGTGTAGTAGGGTTTGTGTTCAGGGCCTTTTACACATCAGTGCCCAGGAACCAT
This sequence comes from Helostoma temminkii, assembly GCA_900302695.1. Classification (NCBI taxonomy): domain Eukaryota; kingdom Metazoa; phylum Chordata; class Actinopteri; order Anabantiformes; family Helostomatidae; genus Helostoma; species Helostoma temminkii. The sequence goes on from OMLM01014692.1 coordinate 23,787, forward strand.
TGTCACATAATCCATGCAGGTCTTAGAGATTGACTGAAACACTGCAGTAAACCATACAGCAACAGATTGAAGACATCAATGTGTGTCTGCTGAAGTGCTTGTTGGCTGGTCCAGTAGTGTCTTAAATCCCTTCAACATTCAGCTAAAGAAAGGTTGTGGATCATTGGTGGGTTTTAATGTGGTATTTAATGTGTTATAGTTATTTTTATCTTTTTGATTTTTTGAGCTCACAAGCCATAAATGAAGTGGCCTTGGTTGTTCAACTCTGTGAAATCTAAAGTTGTTTACTTCTTCAGTGTCCTGCAAGACTCTTAAGTCGCATGCTGAGAGTTACCGACACAACCTTCTGGCTACTTTCTGAACCAAAGAAAAAAAACAAAAAACAGAATAATGTAAAGATAAATTGTGTTTCCTGCTCTTTGTGGCTGATATTCTGTTACTGACTTTCTGAATTAGATGAAATTCAAACACAGTGTTCCTGACGTAATGTAGTTTTGTGCCTTGGCAAGATGAGAATTTAAAGCCTCTTTTGTTAGAAATAGCACTTTTTTCCCAAGTTTATAGCGTTAGAGGCATTGCACTGACCTACACTCAGAAGGTTTCACTACTTGTGCGTCCCATTCTGTGGCTGCTCATTTAGTCTTTGTGTTTGTGTTTTCCCTTTGCTATACTGACTGCATCTCTCTCTCCCTCTGTTAACCTGTCTACCTGCCTCATTTTCTCTTTTTCCCTCCATCAGAAATGGAGATATGAGTCACCTGAAGGTTCCAAACACGTCACCCCTCGCCCGGCTCTTCAGGCTATTAAGTGGAAAAAGAAAATGGAAAGTGTATTTTTTCCAGGTAGGTTCTGAACTCCATTTTTAAGTAGTTGCTGCAGAGCTGTCAAACAGGATTCAGGCTGTTTTTCTAAACTGCTACAGCAGCACAGTGAAACTTCAGCAGTGCAGTGGCTACAGGGTTTCCACTACAATGCAACCCCAACAGACTGGCATTTTTCACTGGGACACAAAAAGGACCCTTTTTATTCTTACATGGAAAAAATAAACTGCTGTAGTTGGTACAGGAGTTTCTTAAGTGAAAAACAAATATGTAAATGAGGAAAATATTTGTTTTATGTAAGTCTATTTCTAAGCAGTACCTTTCTTTAAACCAGGAAACCTCAGCACTTGTCAATAATCCACAAAGCAATTCATGCTGTTCAGCTCTGATGTTGAGAGTGTAGACTAAAAGAGGGGATCTCAGCTTGCTCCAGCATACAGACACACTGAGCGCTGCTCAGCGTTGGCCTCATCACCTGCAGTCAGAGCACCAGTTGCTCATTGTTGGGGGTTTAGACCCCAGCTGCTCCTTATTTTAAGAATGAAACCACCTGCTTCCCATCCAACAGTGGATGCCTTTATCACTGTCTGTGCTCATCTTGACTCATGCCACTAAGGTTAAAATGTGATGATGGGCCACAAGTAAAAATTACTTATTTATGAGGTCACAAGCCAGAACAGCTGTTTTTGTCAGGCTTTCTTTGTTTTTGTACCTTCTTTCAAGGCATGTGGGGCTTTTTATTTCCCACAGACATTAATACTGCATTAATGTAACTTGGTTGTCTTTGTCTCTAAACAGTGGTCCAGTTTAAAGTGTCTTTACTTTCATTACAGCATCAATAGCAGTTTAGAGGTCAGAAGTCATGACACACAGACAGATAAATGAAACACAATTATTCTCAGATAGATAGAAATTAGTCCGTAGACAGATGTACAGTACACGTTGTTATTATTATAGCAAATACAGATTCTAAAAACATGACTCCAAGGCTTCACTGACAGCTTTTGAGCAGAACGTTCTCCGCTCAGTCCTCCGTGTTGGAGAGTCTGGAGATAAAAAGATGTTCAGACCTTTCACTTCACTTAGAAAGTAATACTCATATGTGCCCTTGAGCAAGTGGCTTTCATTTATGTTTTTCGCTCACTGTGCTAAGGGCTGTTCCTTCTTCCATTAGTGCAGTTTATCATAAAACATGATGTTAATTATTATCAAAATACGACATTATGTCATGCACTTGTTATGTATAACCCCTCTACACAATTCGTGCAAGAGAGTACAGCATGTAGCTCAATTTGTCATTAATATGGCAGCAGCAACAAAAAATGTAGGCTTTTATTAAAACCTGTATTAGACATATTCAAACACAGGTATGATAGTGCCATCAGGGATCTGCCTGCTCTGTCCACAGCCTCTGGCAGCACCCACACAAAAGCAAATGTTACTTGAAGTAGACCTCCTGGTCAAACTAAATCCTAAATCCTAAAAAATATTGTTTTCTGATTGCCAACAGGCAATTATTTCTTTGTTGCATTTATAGCTAATATATGCTAGTGCTTTTTGGCCTCTTTTAGCTCATTCTTGTGGTTTTCAGCACGTTTAAATGTTTCTACGTTTGTCAACCTCAGCAACTGTCAAAGAAATAAAAAGCTCAGAGGAATTCCTCTGATGCTGGTGAACACAGTGAATCATTTAGCAATTAGCAGTCACATATTTCCCTCTGGAGTTGGTGGAAACTGAAATAGGGGAGTAAATATTTGATTAAGATTGATTAGGTGGCCAGAAATAGGCTTCAAATTAATTAACTGGTAACTAGGCAATTGTTTGCTACCACATTCACCATAACAAGATTGCTGTGTCCGCCGGCAGCTATAAAAGCAGGATTTATCTGGTGATGCTGCATATTTTGATGCTGTAAACAAATCACTTGAAATAAGTGAAATCAATAATTACTGAATTTATCCTGATGAATTGTCTGTGCATCAAACCACACAGTGTCGTTTAATTTGACTCGGTCGCATGTACATGATGCATCAAATAAAGATTAATCTGCAAATGATACCAGTCAACAAATCCAATATTTCTCTCATGTTTGCTAAAATGACCACTTACCTCAGTGTTAGTAAAAGATCCACCATAGAAATTGAGAAATGATGACGATGTCATGATGTCATTGTTGTGTTCACCCCTTGTTTCCCCCAGGTCGTCAAATATATCAGCTATTGCAGGTTTAGGTTTGTTGTGTGTTCAGTGGCTACATCCAGGCTCTTTATTATTTATACAAAATATGTTGCATGCTGTGTGTTTCCATATGCTGTTTAGCAGAACTGGTAAAATGTTTCTGAGAACTGTTTCTGGCTCAGTCTCATGACTGTTTCTCTCTTGCCAGCGACTGATTTGGACTGGAACATTTCACAGTTGTCAGGCTTGTTTGTTTAGATGGAGAGGTTTCTAGGAACACTGATTTCATTTGGTATTACCTGTGTCCTTAATCATGTTAGTGAGCTCTTCATTACAACCCCACAAACCTTAATACAATTGGTGGTGATGTGCATTTTCTGGCATCGTGCTGCATTATTCCCACGGACCTAAAGCCCTGAATGCTCTTTAGGCTGAATAAACAGCTTGAAACATACCAGGTGTAAACGCTCCCCAGGGAAGCTTGTTGATGTTTATCTAACTCGGCAGCGACGAGTGTCACTACACTGGAAAGACGCACTGAATATCCCCTGTTCCTGGTCTGCCGCTAAGTATAACCACAAGCTGCGGCATCATAGGATTACCTCCCTGCCTGGATTCATGTCATGCAGGGTTTTGTGATGTCTAACTTAACAGGTCGTCTACCCCCGAAGCTTAAAGAAAAGGCATGTGAGCGTCACAGTGCACTGTTGTGGGCTGCATTTAGGAGAAATGGAACCATGCTGCAGGCGGACTCTGGTGGATCTGCCTACATGTCATGGTTCAGTGCCAGGCAGCTAAATTAAGAGCATCAGTGAGTGATTCAATGAAGGATTTGTTGCTCTCTCTTCAGTCGTCTCAGAGTAAATTGATTGGAATGATTTGATGACCACTCAAAAGTTGACACATCTGGAGCTAAATATTCTCTATCCACTTTTCCTTTTCAATTTAGCTGCTTCTCCTTTCACCGTCTCTGTAAATTTACCACATCTCGTCTCTTCTGCCTTCTTTTTTCTCTCCTCTGCCCTCTTCTCTCCTAATCTCTCACAGGTGTATCACCTGTCATCTCCTCCCCTCCGGCTTTCCTTTTCTTTGCTTCTTCTTCTTTCCTCTCACCCCCCTGTGCAGCTTTTCTTTCTAATCATCTCATTTTACCATCTTCTTTCTCTCATCCTCCTCTCCTCCATCCTTGTTTCCTCTCTTCTGGTTCTTATGCTTACAACTCATCTCTTCTTTTTCTTCTTCTCACCCTCTTCTAGTTTCCTCCTATATTCTCTCCTCCCTTCTTTCTCTCTCCTCTTTCCTTACATCTTTCTCTTCTCCTTTATTTTTCTGTTCTTTTATCTTCTCTCCTTCCTTCTATCCTTATCCTCTCCTTGCTTTTTTATCTTCTCCTCTCCTGCTCTTTTAGTTTTCTTTCCTTTCCTCTCACCATCCCTGTATATGCTCACTTTCTCCTCCTCCCCTACTCCTTCTTCTCCTTCCCTTCTTCCTCTTCTCTTATCATCTTTTATTCTTTTCTCCTTCTTTGCTTTCATCATTTTATAACTCCCCTCCTAGCCTTTCTCTTCAACCCACTCTCTCATAGTGCCTTTATTTTCTGTCTAATACCTTCCTCTCATCTGTCATTCAATTTCTCCCCTTTTCTCCTCCTCTTACCTCCTTCCTTTTTATTTTATTTCATCTTATTTCCGTTCTTCATCTTGGTATATATCATCTTTTTCATATTATCTCTTCTCCTGCCTTAATTTTCCTCTCCTCGCCTCTCCAGTTTTTCTTTTCCATTGCTGTCTTATCCTCTCCTCCTCTCCCATCATCCCGCCATTGTGAACCTTCTACTCTTTGCCTTTCTCTTCCACCTACTCTAAAACTGTTATCTTTCATTTCACATCTCCTCTCATTTTTGTCCTCTCATCTCTTTTTCCTATATCAACTCTCCAAGTCTTTCTCTTCTGTGCCGCCTTTCCTCTCATGCCCCCTTTTTTACTTTGTCTTTTGTTTCTGTTGTTTTTCTTCTTCCTGTTTTCTCTTTCTCTTTATCTGTTCTTTCCTTTTCATGTCCTTTCTTCCTCTTTTCTGTAGTTTTGCCTTTTTCTTCCTGCCTTTGCTTGTCCTGTCATCTCATTGGGTTCTTCTTTTTGTCTTTGTCTCCTCTCCTTTCCTTCCTACACTCTTCATTACATCTTTCTTATCCTCCACTCCTACCTCCTTTTCCTTTCTCTTCCTTTTCATTCATTCTTTTTCCAGCCTTTCCTTCAACTTCTTGTCCTCTACTCCCCTCTCCTTTCGTTTCTTTGCATCTCTGTCCTCTAATTTCTAATCTCTAATCTCATTTCGTCCTTAGTTTTCTTTCCCCTTTCTTCCACCATCCTATTCTTTTCCTCTCCTCTTCCTCGCCTAATCCCTGTATCCCCCTTTCCCTTTTCCCCTGTCTCTTTCCTCCCACTCTCTCTTCTGTCTAATATCTTCCTCTTTTCCTGACCTTTTCTATACTCTCCCAAATCCCACTCGTCCTCTCCTTCAAACATCACTCCCTCTCCTCTCCATGCCTCTCTTACTCTTTTCTTTCATCTGTCCTCTCTATTAGTCTCTCCTCCTCCTCTTCTCTATTCCAGCAGCAGAGAATCACTGAACAGCAGCAGCAGCAGCAGCAGCAGTGTCACTCAGCACGGCAACGACTCGCATGAAAGTGAGGACCTGTGTTTTCTCGCCTCATTGTTTTTCTTTTTTTTTCATCTCTTCCTCCTCTTTTTCTTCTCTCTTATTTTGTATCTGTCCATCGAATTCAGTCTTTTTTCTCGTCATTTCTTCTCTACTTTTCAATCCTCTTTTCTACCACATTGATCTTTTTCGGAGTGCAGCAGTATGAGGGTACCATGCATTCCAAATAGGGTTTCCGTCCTTGCTCCAATAAGCGCATCTAGCCGTACGCCTTTTTTCTTTTTTGCATCTCATTGGAAATAAGTGGGCCAATGTTGCAGCTTTGATACAGTATGCCAAAGTCTGGGCTCAGACATTTTAAGAGGTATGAATTTTTTAAATGATATAAATGTGTTTTTCAGTTACAGACTGGGTTGTAACATGAGATGTTTTTTGGTACAATCCTGTTAAATAGTAGTGCTACTGAGATGTGTTAACAATTACACAAATATGCCAAAGACTGTACATTCCTATGGAAGCTAAGTATTCATGTTCATTTATGTTTTGACCTTTGATTTGGCCCCTAAGAGGGATGTCATTTTGTATTTAGAGAGAGATACATTGCTCATTTGTTATCAGTGAAGATATTATTTAATGGTTTTCATCTGGACCCAAAAAGAGAGCTTTTGAATTTTTTTGTCAGATTCTTTCACTGGCTTTTCTGTCTTTTTCTTCCCTCCTTTTGTCATTTTTATTCTGTTATTTTCTTATTGGCTGGCATAAAGACATTCAATATTTGGTTGATACACTGGAAATAATAAAATAAAATAAAATGGGAATAATAATGCCAGTCAATTAACCAGGATGGACTTCACTCCTGTACTGGCCACAGTGCCAGCCTCTTTACCACCAAACACTTCTTTGGAGAATGTCAACCAAACATCCTCTTCCTCGTCGAGATCTCCCCCTCTACCTCCACACTCACAGGTGGCGTCGGTGATTATCGTGCTGGTGGTTACAGTCATTATCCTGGGGACTCTTGTGGGTAATGTGCTTGTTGTGGTGGCAGTATTTACCAGCCGAGCCCTGAAGGCACCTCAAAATCTCTTCTTAGTTTCTTTGGCATCAGCAGACATACTTGTGGCGACACTGGTCATCCCCTTCTCTCTGGCCAATGAGGTGAGCAAAACCTTTTTGTTTGTTTTTTTATTATTATATTTTTTATTTTCATATGTGCTCTGGGGTGGGTCTCATATTAAAACACTGTAGTTAGATCACATCATGTCTCACCCAGATTTCAGCCAAATGTAAATGGTGTCAGCAAAGTTTTACTGCATTCTTAAGGAAATAAGATGAGTTTGCAGCTATGTTAGATGCTCTGTAGGGCTCTGTAGTGATCACTGTAAAGAAAACTATACTGTTAAATGATTAAATTTGCCTGACAAGGAATGTCTGTACCAAATAAGTCCACTACAAGAGAAATGAAGGGATCATTAAAGTCAACAGTCTTCACCTATCAGAAACATCTTTAAACATCTGTAACATCTGTAAAATTTAATGGTAAACTAAATATATTTCATTCCAAAGAGGTAAGTCCATGGACTGAACATCCATCCAAAGTTGTAGTCCTCAAAGTTAAACAACCATATACCACTATCTGTGTCTGTGTCTTCTCATATGACCTGTAGGATTGTCTCATCATTTAACACCTCTATCTTCATGGAAAATAATGATAAACGCACAGTTTATGATTATGCAGCAATCACGGTTTGGTTACACTGAAATACACAAACAAGGTTTAGTAAAAATATTGTGACTTGGCTTAAAACAATTTGTGGCTTGTTGCAGAACATTTGTACAATAATGAGCTCACGTTGAACAGCCAAAGTAACAGTACATTTGTAGTACTTTGTTACAAACAGGTCAATCAGTTCCATAAGTGTTAATATATAACACTGTCAGCAGTGGTATATTAACATTTCTGCCAGTACTTTGTTGACAATTCTGTAGACACATCACTGGCATAAGAAAGTATCTCAGAGTGTTTTTTCTTCACATGACATAAACACAGCAGACGTTAGTTGGGTTTCTGTTATTAGTATGAAAATGAATGACGTTTAATGATACATATCACCAACTGTGGATGTCAGTATCTTGGTCACAATTAAAAAATCTTTGATGGTGATGTTTTTGGCTCTGGCTAACTAAATTCACCTAATTCTTTTGTTGAGAAATACATAAAAGTACCTTCACCTACTGGTAGTCACCACAATACAATGTAACAGTAAAAATATATATATATACATAGTGGAATAAGAGAGTAGAATGTATTTTAAACATAATCTTCTTCACTTGTTCAATTGTACCTGGATGCTGCATACACTGAGACAGCTGAATTATTTGTTTTCCTCCCTGGGGTCTCTGATGTTCTCTTTAGCACCTAACAATCACAATCTTGTGGTTTGTCCCTGCTTTTCATCAGCTGCTAATGATTGAAATGCACTTGCGGTTTGCTCTGTGTTGCATCCAGACTCAAAATAATATACAAACCAGCTATTCAATATTTCAATGAAATGTATGACAGATAATGATGGTCCACAGAACTTAATCCTGATGACTATGGTGACCCCCAGCTCTCTGGCACCAGCAGCAGATTGACGTATGTGGTTTTAATTGAAATGTTTCAAAAGCTATTTGATTGATTGCTCTGAAGTTTTATCTTCCCCTGAGGATGAATTCTGATGACTGTGCTGCTGCTCTGACTAGTCATCTAGTGCTGTCATCAGGTCAAAATTTCGATTTGTTACAGACTTCGTTTTATGTGTCACTACCTGCACATCAATGACAAATCTACCCCAGTAGTAACACCCTAAATTAAAAGTGTGAACTTAAAGAGCCACTTAAAAATCCACTTTCTGGTCATTTTTGCATATTTATATAACTTTCCAGTGTATGTAGAAATGCACCAAGTAAAATCTTTTTTCTTTTGCATTTTCCTGTTTACTGTAATCCACTGGTCTGACTTCTGAATAGTCCATTCAAAAGACCAGTTTGACATGAACAAAATTAGGTCCTGGCTCTGGCCAATCACCAGCCATGACAGCCTCTGCTCTGGCTGTCAATCATGGTTTGTCTTCTACAGTGGTAGCAGCATAGTAGTGGTCACTTGATGAATGTATGGATGAACACAGAAGGATTTATTGTTACTCATATCCTCTCAGGATCTCAAGAAACAGTGGATTTTCAGCACTGCTATTCAGCAATACCCATATACTGTACATACTCACACTCTCTTAACCATATACTGCACTTACATATTCATATTTTATTTATTATACTTTAGAATTTTGTTTACTCATCAGGTATTTTAGTTTATTTAGCTTGTACTGTGCCAGTTTATTCTATAATTAATGCTCTTTGGTCAGATTGGCCTTCTAAAATTCAACTGTACTTAAGCTGTTGTAACAATGCAATCTCCCCATTATGGTACTAATATAAGTTTTTCTTCTTATTTATTTGGTTTTTGGTAAATGGGTCCTCACGGTGGCAGAGAAATGCTGCATATGACGTTTTCCTATCAAAATGAAAGTGACACTTGTCAATTAACTGCAAGCCTGGGGCTCAATGATGGACTGATTCTAACTGTCTGTGACTTAAAGCTAGTCTAAGTTTCTAGTTTAAAGTTTGAAGCTGTAAGTGTTACAATTGTGTTACATGGTGTGAAACTTTTAAAGCTATTTTTATGGTTTTATTAGGTTGGATTTTTAGTGGTTATGTAAAATCTTTAACGGGGCGGAGCTCCGCGATTTTGCTACTGTGTCTGTGGACAAGGAAAAGATGTTATGTGTCACACTGAAAGCAAAATCTATACGCTGTATTTTTTTTATTTCTTGCACTCTGCAGAGAGAATCTGTTCTTTGTCCTTATGATGTTTCCGTACCCCCAGGTGGGATCAGCCTCAGATCAACAGGAGGGGAGGGGGGGAGCGTCTGAAAACCAGTTGTTCATTTTAGCATTTAGCATTTTAGCATTCTGATATAATTACCTTTAGGTAATAGGTAATATATCTATAGTGGCATTTCAAGTTGCTACAGTAACTGCACCCAAAGTATTAAATTTATGATTAGAAGTAGACTGATAAATCATTTAGGTCAATAT
>OMLM01014694.1:0-12066 GCA_900302695.1 Helostoma temminkii
TTGGGGGACATAGTGTGATATAGTTTTTAGCCTTAGAACTAGAGGCGACAGAGCCTTCGCAGTTAGAGCCCCAAAGCTTTGGAATGACTTGCCCGAGAATATTAGATCAGCTGACTCAGTAAGCTCTTTTAAAATAACTTCTGAAAACATACTTTTATCGAGGAGCTTTTCCTGATTATATATAAACTGAATGTAGTTGCCGTTTCACCCTGCTTTTCAACCCTTGTGCTGTTAATGTCAGTGCTGTTTTCTATATCATTATACCCTGCTCCATCTATGCTTACTCACACACCAACCGGTCAAGGCAGATGGCTGCCCAACTTGAGCCAGGTTCTGCTGGAGGTTTCTTCCTCCCTTAAAGAAGGAAGGGAGTTTTTCCTCTCCACTGTCGCTTAAATGCTTGCTCAAGGGGGACTTGATTGGTTTCTATATTAATTGGTCAAGTGTTATTGTGCTGAAGTTCCTCTCTGTCTTACGCTTTTTATTTTGTGTTCTTCTTGTGATCTTTCTGTTATTATTGTCTTTCTCTCTTGTAAAGCACTTTGTAACGAATGTTTTGAAAAGTGCTCTATAAATAAAACTTTTATTATTATTATTATTATTATTGTTTGTGCAGTACTGTAAGTACTGTAAGAGAAATTTGATGTGTTTGCTTGTGTTGTGTTTGTTGTTACTGTCAAGATGTTAATGTACTTGAGTATGTTAAACAGAAAATCTTGAAGATGTGAGCGAACAGAAGCCCAAAAGCTGATCCAGCTGCATAAGGCAGGTTTTGAATGGACACAAAGTGAGAAATTACACTCGGAATAGATTTATGCATGTGCTGCTTGATGTACTTTATATTACGAGACTACACAAGGAAAAGTACTAGATACTTACAGCTGCAAAACAAATAAAATCCAACACACAAAATGTTCAAAAAGATCCTTGGACACACCCACAATGTTTTCGCACAGAGAAATTAGGCTTACGTTTTGACTGCGTCTGGTTTTAGGAAAATAGTGTTCCTTGTCCGCATTGAAATGTCTTATCTCACCCTGTGTGCCTACCAATGGTATTAGTGCCTTTTTTTTTTTTTAACAAGGTAGTCAGTTTTATACTCTCTTGTTCTCTTCTTTCTTTCTTTCTCCCCTTCCCTTTGTTTCATTATGTCTTCACACTCTACATTAAATTTATTTGTATCTTCCACTACATCACTTTCAAATTACTCCAATCCTAATCTCCCTATATTTCCTCAGTTTCTTCCTTGGAGCGTAAAATTGAACCTCTCCCGGCTGTGCTCATCTGACTCTGAGCACTGTATTTGTGTGTGATGTGCTCATCCTTTCACCCAGAGTCCTCACTCTAAATCTTAGTTTCTTATGACCCAACTGCAAGTATCACAGAATGCAACATTTACTGTATGTATGTTTAGAAAGATTAGTTCTTGCTGCACTTAAAAGCAAATGATGTGTGATAAAGAAAATGTGTGGAAAGTGATAAAACAGAAGAAGAGGAAGGGAATAGATTGAAAAATGAGTGCCATACATAAAATATAATCACTAGAAAAATGGCAAATTAAAGTTATGTCATGTCAAGTAAAATCTATTTAAAAAAACTATTCAAAAGGGTCCTGCAACCTGCTGACTACAGGCACGTGTTCTGTAGGGTGGAATGTAATAATCAGACAGGTTTGAAGGAGCATTTCTATTTAGGAATTTGTAACTCAAAAGAAGGACTAAACAGATGATGAAGGGACGAAGCTTAATATAATGTTATTTGGCTTAGATCAAATTCTATATGCAGTATTTTCAGCCATTCTAGTACTTTTAATGCTGAAAACATCTTTGCATGATACATGCATAGCATCTGCCATGGAGTGAAAAAATAATTGAAACTATGGTACATTGTGTAGGGGACCAGAAGTAGCCTTGATGATGTCTATGATATGAAAATGAGAACGCAAAATTTAAATGTGACACTAAGATTGTTGGAATTCACATGTGTCAATCTGTGATCAGCATGTCAGTTTTGTCTTTAAGGATGACATTTTGTGACATTAAGCTTTTTCATAGCAGACAGTCATCTGCTTTTATAGTCACATAGCAGAGTATCATCAAAAGCAGAGGCCCTGGGGTATGCAGCATTTCACATCAGAAAATACTGATTATATTATAGGAATATGCTGCATATTCTCTAGCTCTGTGCTTTAGTAAAGAATGAAAGATAGGAGATGGGTCAAAAAATGTGGCAAGAGTCTGGATTTAGATGTGGTTTCTATAGTTATGAGTTAACAACTAGCTAATATGGACAGTGTCAGTTGTCTGTGATGAATGTTCAGTGTATAGTAGATCCTAAAACTGTCCACAGGTGTTTGAAAGCTTTAGTGCAGAAGCTGGTAGCAGGTGGAAGCCTTACTTTAATCCATATTGTGTATGGTTTTCAGGTCCTCATATCTATAGGCGCAGAACTTCTCTGTTCTTTAATCTGATACATTTGGCATAACAGTGTAATATATATGAACTGGAGTTAGTTAGTGGTTATGCACTTGCAACATATTTATTTTCTACTATCATGAACTTTTTTAATATCTGGAGACGTCCAGGTTGTTGGTTTGCAATTTGCAAAGAACTCTACACTTTCTCACAAGGCTGACTAACATACATCCATGAAATAATATGCAAAAAGGCATTATTCAGCTGTTAAACTTGACATAATCTGGATTGTGATGCAGTGTCTGTTGTGTGGTTGTAAAATTTGCCAGGTAACTATACAGATAACATTTGAACAGCTACAACTAGAACCCTGCTCCGGATGTGTGTAAGAGAAAGGTACAGTACAGGCAACTTTTTTTCTGGAGAGGGTTGTGAAGGCTTTCACTAAGTGCAGTAAATGGACCAAAGACATGCTGGGAGCAAAGTGGAGGAGAGCCAACACTTATCCATTATACATACCGAGAAAATACACAATGTGATCTTACACAGCCCTTGGGAAGTCAGAAGAAGGGAGAAAGAAGGTGGAAAAGGCTGGGATTTTTCTGTGCTGACATTTTGACATTGTGTCTGACATTTGTATAAACCAGAATAGAGACAGAGTTTGACAGTATCAGCACTAATCTGCTGTCACAGCTATTTCCTGACACAGATGAATCCCAGCTGACAAACTGACTACACCACTGACATATTAATTACTCCACATAAATGAACACTGCATGATAATCTAGCCACTGTCTGGTATGTTTTCAAGCCCAAGTAGGCACATACATGCTTTTTTGAACCCATATCTGCATAGATACCTAAACTGTAAGGAATGAAGAAGATAACTGAGTATGTGCCCAGACCCGACAGCACTTAGATCACACACTGGTCCTGTCTTTCTGCGCTTTACTGAATGAGGTTGGTCCTCATGGCCCTGCATTCATTGTATGTAAACAATGCACATGTGTGCGCATTTACCTTCTAGGATATCACTTACTCATTCTTGTCTTTCACCAACTTCTAACTAATGTTTTAGTAATGCAGGCAACATGACTCCTGTTGTTGCAACAACATTATCCAGGGCCTCTTTGGGACAGGTGAAGTTTAACCTTATATGTGCCCTCTCTGCTGCAGACTTTCTGTCATGAAGACTGAACAGTGACAGTGAAAACGATGAGTAATTAACACTAAATAGTTTAACACCAATAACAACACTTACTAGGGAATTTAAAATAACAAACCCAGGTGTTGTGAGAAAATCATTTAGACTTTCTTTTTTTAAATAATTATATAATAAATAAATATATTTTGCATACCCAGTAACCAACAATGATGAGCTGTGAAAACATTAGTAATCAAATGGTAGTTGGTCTCATAGTGAGAAATCACAGTGAAAACGAGAAGTGAGCAACATGTAAACACTACTCCACACACATTCCACTCCTCCATTCAGCATCTCTGCTGTGGATGGTCTCTGTCATCACAAAGTGATCTGAGCATCTGTCTGTCAGATGCTGTCTGTAACAGCAGTTGGACAAACTGTCTTCACCATGCTGACTGACAGTAGAAAGTTACTGGACAACCACAGTGTTCATCAGTGATGTTTTTATGGGTTTAAAGTTAAAGATGTAAAGACAGAGATGTCACAAAGGCATCGGGAGCCTGGTCAATTATTACAGACACTGCTAATAGTTTGACACACATCATTCATATCATTGAATGCACAAGGCAAAGTTTATAAAAACTTGACTGGTCCTGATCTCCACCCGACAGAACACCTTTTGGGATGAATTAGACTGGAGACAGGCCTTTTCGCCCAACATCGGTGTCTGACCTCACAAATGTGCTTTTAGAGGAATGGTCAAAAATTCCCATATACACACATTGCAATGGGTGGGCCAACTTCATATTAAATATAGATTCAATGGTGAAGTCATCACTCTCCTAAATCCACAATATGTGAATTAGGTAGACTTTTATTGCGATTAGAGAATGAAAGCTTGGCTATTCCCTTTGTGTTTGTAGTAATAAGTAAGTAATTAAATTTGGTGCATTCTTGTGAGGTGGTGTAGTGGTGTAGTGGTTAGCCCTGTCACCCACAGCTAGGATGATTGGGTTCCACAGGTCGGCTGGGTGCCTCTCTGTGTGGAGTTTGCAAGATCTCACAGTGTCTGCGTGGGTTCTCTCTGGGTACTCCAGCTTCCTCCCACCATCCAAAGACATTCAATTAGGTCAATTGTTGACTCTAAATTGCTCCTAAGTGTGAATAGCTGTCTGTCTCCATATGCACCTTGTGTTCATTGCTAAATACTGTAGCAAATGTTAGACACCCTAAACAAACATGGCAGCAACACTGTGCCTGGTAAACATCAGAATGTCATCTTTCTCAATGTAAACATGTTAGCAACCATGTTAGATCTTTGCTTAAAGTACTGCTGTGCCAAATTACAGACTAACAGCGCTGCTCGAACAGTGTTGTTACAAATCACCATTGATTTAACATCCGATTTGACACAGCTTGTTATCTACTGAGAGATTGCTGACGATTTTTTAATCATGCAGTATTTACCTATAGTTTAGAATATGTAATGTTTTGTGGTGGGTGCTGCGGAAGGAGGATGCAACATTAAATTCTTTTAGCAAGAAGAGCAGAGAAACATTCTGATATTAGGTGAACAGTGAAGGTTTTTTATTGTATGCAAAATGTGAGAACATCACCGTTTCAAGGTCGGAAGACACAGCCAGAGTTTTCTGCTGGAAGAAGAAATAAAACTGGAGTCACACAAGTGTTTGCATCAAAGAGCTATAAACATTTTGTGTATGGGCTGAAAAAGATGTGGGTGGTGGATGAAGAGTATAATAAGACACCAGAGACAGACTGTGTGTGTGTGACGGATGTCACAAATTGTAACTTTATATTGAAAGGAAGAAAGACTATTTCAGATTCTGCCAACCATTTCTTGTCACTGCTCTTCTGAAGAAATTATTTTAGTTTGAGATTTTGCAATCTGAGCCAGATTAGTACACTGTTAACCCAAATTAGTATGTTAACACAGAACCTTAATGAGATGTGATAATCGACACATTTAATTTTTCTAATGAAGTGAGATCACACAGCTTGAATTAGAACTGATTGGTATATTAATACACAGCATTCAATAATAACCCTTATAATAGCTGGACACAATAAAAGTCTTAACTTTACTGGGGGAGGAGAAAACACAAGTGACTGGACATTCCAAACTTCAATGAGTTCTTAAAAAACACAAAATAATAAGGACCTGTCTAGTTGTTTGGTATCACTGGTGACCAGCGAGAATGAAACCAACTGAGGCTCTTGTGCTAATTGACAACATATAACAAATATTGGCGACAATAATCATCATATAGTGAATACAGAGTGACATTATTGAAGTGAAGAAAAAACAATCTTCCCTGCATCAGTGCAGACCAGTGAGATGGTTTCCTGTCATCATGGTTATGCAGGTAAACATGAACACCTCAACCCCATGTAAAACCTAAACATTATATACAAGCATGTATACATACATACAGTGCTCACACATTTTTGTACACTACATATATATATATACTTTAACCCAGATACAACCACATCTGAGTTTAAGTACCACATACACTCATTGGCCACTTCATTAAGACCACCTGTCCCAACCAATGCAACAGCTCTGCCATGAATTCTACATTTACAAAGTTATGAAGTGACCAAATCACCAGTTAGAATAGTAATGTTGTTGTAGCTAAACTGTGAACCCACAGAAACAGCACATGCAACCACACGTTATAGAATTTGAACTCAAAAAACACCAATTACACGTTAACGCTAAGCTAACCTTAGCATTTAGCTAGCTAACGTGCTGTCACCGGACCAGTCTTTTTTTGTAAGCTAATCGGTTTCGGCCCGGACAAGCGGGCTTTCTTGGACTCTCTGCTTACAGTGCTCACACCGACCTGTTTAAAGGGGCCCCTCCTCTTACTGGAACAACATTAGTGCACTGGATGTTTCAGCTGAATAGCACAAAGCGCTAGTCTGTTTCAGTGATGGCAACTTTTTTGTTTTACAAAACACGAAAGAAACATCAATAATTACTCAAAGATTTAATTAGAAGCAAAATCTGGGTTTACAGTGTATGTACATGAGTCTTACAAACACCTGATCACTAGTAATCACGTTGTTAGACAAAATAATTTAAATATCATTGATATGCAACCCTAATTCAAATTATAAAAAAATCAGCAAATCAAAGTCTGTTTACAATATTACAGAGTAATACTGCAGGTGTGTCTGAAGGTGCAAACAGCCTCATGTGGCCCCTAAATTACTGCAGCATGTTAAAATACTTCCAGAGGATTATAGAACAAAAGCACACAGAAATGCACCTGAGAGTCCCAGGCCCTTTTCATATGTTTTCTTTCTTTTTTCTTTTCTTGCAAATTGTCAGATATTATGTACTAAAGGTACATCTGGGCTTGTTTACTGATCTTGATGGTTTCCAGGATTAGTAAACAGTGGCCAAACAGCAATGGGGAACTGGAAAAGGGAAGAGGTTAGAGGAAGTGGGCTATATTTAAATCTACTTTATTTGGTGATAGATAACAGAGTGGTAGCGTTGTATACACTATAAGTTGAAAACATTTCCTTAAATCATCCAGTGTAAGCGTCTAAGAGGCTCTCATACATTTAATGCACCATTTGGAGGTGTCTGTAAAAAACAAAACAGAAACAGATTCCATCTTAAGCACTTAAGGACGGCAACACACAGAGGAGCAAGGATAGTGACTCTTGAATAACAAGAAGTCATCTCATTACAAACCTAAATCACACTTGATGTCTAGTGTGGATTACTCTTGTTCTTTGTACCTACTTAGTCACATCTTAAAGACCAATTTCACCCAGATCAGCTGGACAGTCGGCTCTCATGTTCAGCCCAGATCACTGGCTGATTGAGAATTTTAAGGGCCCCTGGTATGTTTAATTCACAGCATCCCAACACCACCATGTGTCTACCTGGATGTGTGTAGTGTCACTACAACCACCAATGCAAACATGGGGACACACCGTAAAAAGAGTTACCAAGACAACCTACAATCCAAGCAACATGGCATCACATTTAAAAACAAATCATCCACAGCATTTAAGGTTTGTATACAGAACCTAGGGAAGTGCAATTGGCTTTATTAATTAACTCATCATTAATTAAACCTTATGAATGCTTAATGTCATGGTGTATCATATGGCATATGAAGACAACATATAGGGAACACTCCAGAACCAGAGTAAAATCTAGTAGTAAGTCAAGACAGTCAGCATCAAGGAGATAAGTCATTTTAGACAATATTATTAGTTAGTATTATCAGGATAATCCATAGCAGGGAAGTGATCAATCCTTAAGATCCATTTCCTTGACAAGCTCAGACTTGTATAGCCAAAAGCATTTGGTGCAGTTACCGTGAAACCTGCAGAAGTACTGACGAAGGGGGTGAGCCTCCCCACAGCAGAAACCACATGGTCAGCATCAAGCTGTGAGAATAAACACCCATCCAATACCAAAATAGATCCGAAAACTCATGATTTAGGCACAAAAAACTGCGAGAAAACTTGCTCTTTGTCTTTAGTGCTTTTGTTTTCATCATCTATATTCAGAACGCATATTTCAAACAGACAATTCACAGTATTCTACACAGGCAACAAAACGACTGTACTGAAGTGAATACCACAAACCACTTCTATACAAAGATGTTAGAGAGAGAAGAGCAGCTGGTCCTGTGTCTAAAATGGCTTTAAAGGTTCCTGAGGTGGTGCTTATCGTGCTTATCGTTAACTGGTATTGAGGCGGCTGTTGCAAGAGGCTGAGTTGGTGGAGATGCGTTGCTTTATGTAAGGTCAGGAAAGGTTAGAATAATAGATTCACAATTGTGAGGGTGTATCAGATGCTCAGTGTTTCATAATGCTATGAAAAATTGTACAGCTCATTTTATTTTAGTACATGTCTGTGGAATCTTATCTTATTTGCTGGATTAAAAAGTGCCGGGGCTAGGTCAAAGGCTGAGGCAAATCAAGCAAGGCCACAATCCTGTTTACTTCACAGATGATAAAGATGGTCAAAATGATAAATAACAGCAGTGATCATTAAGATGCTTTACATCCACAAAATACCTGAGTAAAACATGCTTCAGTAAAGTCTCTGTGGGTAAAGCTTCCTCTGCTCACTGTGGATCAGCCACTCCTCTCCTGTGTGTGTGTGTTGCTCAGCATCGACCTGTGTTACATGTGTTTGTCGCCATGATTGATTTTCCATCATGTTTTCTTCCTTCTTAATCTTGTGACCAAAAGAGCCCGAGGCCGCTTTGATAAGTGCAGGAGTTGTTGTGTTGAGCTCTTAATGAAGCCGCTCATCTCTGCTCTCCTGCTCCGTCACTGACGCTGCAGTGTTGTGGCTGACTTGTATTACAGTGTAACAGGTTTCTGTATTCATTTTTCTTTTCAAGAGGTCAGAGAGCCAGAGGGAGTGCTGTCCATGCCCCTAAAGGATCTGATTCATTCTCAGTAACACTTACTTCTCTCTCACCTGCACACACACACACACACACACACACACACACACACACACCAGTGTATCTCTGGGGTTGTTAGTCCTGCTGAGTTTGTGTTCATGTATCAATGCTCTACTCTGTGTGCACTAATGCAAACACACACCCACACTCATAAAATCCTGCTGAATTCTTCTCGTGTTGAATCAGGTCGTGTATAGGCAACTTACAAACTTCATTTATACAGACACACATGCTAAGCCTGAGTGTAAATATTAGTGTGTAACGGCAGCTTCGTTAAAGCAGCTGTCTCTCTGCAGATCTTGGCATCATTGAGATGAAGCTTGGACAAGGGGGATTATATAGAGAATAGTAGGACTGAACGCACCAGGTGATCCAACTACAGGGGGGAGCTATGTGAGCAAACATTTTGAGACATTATGCAAATTTGCAGATGACCTCACGGCAACCATCATGTAAGCTCTGCTGTAACACAATCAGGATGAACTTTAAAATGTGTAGCCTGTTGTATGTAGCAATTCACTGGAATTTACAGGTCAGTACGTTTTATGACTGATGAAGATGAAAAAAAGGAAGCTTCCTATTAGACTCTTCTCTAAATTCTAATATGGGAATGGCAATATTACAATTATTACACACAAATTTAGCTTGTTGTTTCAACCTAAAAATATGTTGAAGGGCTGCCTTAACATTTTAAGTCAAGTCAACAAAAGTTTGTTCTAACACAACTAAATGTTATCTTGATTAAATATCATGTTGTGTAATTTTGTGACTCATTTTAATTGGTTTAGATTAGATAGTATAAGTGTATTGTAAGATTAGAATAGAAGAATAGAGTGCTCTCTTGTATA
This sequence comes from Helostoma temminkii, assembly GCA_900302695.1. NCBI lineage: Eukaryota > Metazoa > Chordata > Actinopteri > Anabantiformes > Helostomatidae > Helostoma > Helostoma temminkii. Next base: position 9,878 of record OMLM01014694.1, read on the forward strand.
AATGTTAATTTAGTTTGATTTGTTTACTTAACTTAGACACCCTCTGATATTAAAACAACTAATTTAAAGAGTTCTCTCTTTAACCTGCAGAGCTTAACTATATCTATGCAGCTAACATGACCAATTGGTATATTTTGGCTAAGGAGCCAAAGTCAATTCAAAACAATCACATTAACCCAAAGGACTTCAATAAGTTTATAAGTTCCTGGTGGCAAGGACTGAATGCAACACCGTTTATCATGATTCACATAGTTATTTCTTTAGTTATTTCAACCAAAGACACCGCATCTTTCCACTATGACTGATTCTTTAAACTATTAAAAAGGACATTATTTTGAAAGCATTAACTCAAACAATGCATGCTGGGTAATTTCTAGGAAGTTTTTTTTAAATCAACTCATATTCACAGCTCCATATTCACCTCATGGTAAGCTATGATTGGTTGATGGGATAGGTTCAATTGTATTTTTCGTTCGTTTAGAAAAACTTATAACTGGAATACATTTTTCACAAAGGGATTAAAAAACATCGGAGATAAGATCATTATACCTGACGTCACATTACTGCAGAGTGACCTGATGCACCTGGCTGTCCTCTGTGGGTTCTCATTTAAAGGAGATGTGTTTGTGCGCTCCTTCATATGACAGAGACCATATGGACAGCATCCTCTGGGGCTTTTCTATGTGCTGTTATACTCACATCTTGCTGTCATCCCACTTCCCCATCCACTGTCCCATCTCAGCATGTACACAATACAAGTCACTGCCCAGGTACTATAGCTACATATACACTCACTGGCCACTTCATTAGCTCTATCACAATCTGATACAGCTGCCCTGCCATGACAATTCCTCAGTGTTCAATCTATCAGAAGGGTGATAACTGTTATATATTTATTATTGAGGTTATAGTGGATCTTATGGGAATGCATTATCATGAGAGGTGCTTCTATCCTACTTACATAAATATGGTGACTAAAACATTAGAAATAACTGCTAATATGCACTTCAGTGCAACTCCACAAATTGTATATTGATTGAACATGTATGCCTAATGGCCAGTAAGTATATACTATATACCATATGTTGAGCTCATAAATGCCCATATTTATTTAGCAATAATAAATGAATTAGAGTACTACTGAGTTAAAGGTGTGAATAACTTTGTAAATGAAAAAAAAAAGTTTTTTCCTTTTAAATTAATTTGCAAATACACATAAACATGGTTCTGTATGTGAGGGTGCACTGTTGCAAGCTTTTTTGTGCCAATTAGGAGGAAAATTAAACACTACATGAACAAACGTGAACAGTTGGCACCAAGTGAACCGTCTGGCTCTGTGGTGACACTATATCAGCAAACACCTAACGTTAGCAGCTCTAGGAACTTACACACATTGAATGATCATTGCAGAGAGTGGAACATGCTAATTAAAAGTACTAATTCATTGTGTGTTTCCATGTTAAGAGTTAGGACTAATGTTGGACAGGTTTAAGTAGGATTGTTTTATTCATGTGTAGTTATATTAAAGTTGTATCAAAGTTAAATTCTCATATTTTCATGAAAAGCCTTGACATTTATGGTTCACACACAGTTTTACTTATTTGTCAGATTTCACATCTTTTCGTGTATGTGACAAGAGACATTAACATTAGTGCCACTTGTACTTTTCTTGCTGCAACAAGTTAAATGTCTGCTGTGACATCAGTAAATTCCCAGCACAGCTCAAGTCAGCCTCAACATGAGCAGAGTTTTAATCAGCCAGAGTAAATGAAAACACCTGTGTGGACGTGTAGAGCCTTTAAGATTTGATTTGTGTTTACTGCGTAAAGGCCTCTTTCCGCACTGTCTCCACACTGAGCAGAGCCACCTGGCTGTTGTAAACACCGCTCACCCTCTCTGCATGATTATAAGAGGTAAGCAGTGTGGTGTCCTCAATAACGTCTTCTTCTGCATTTAAAATTAAGCAAACCACACTGGTGCTAAATATCAGTGTGGAAATCTTTGCTGCCGAGTTAAGCTGCTGTTAGTGCATTATGACGAGCGTACACCTCCGGAGGGCTTGGTCCACTCTCTACATACATACATATGTCAAAATGCTTTAGTGTCCAAATAAGTGCCAGGGCTTCTTTATCTATAACAAAATAATTAAACTTATGTGAATTAAACTTTGTGAAAAAGAAATTGCTGGA
>OMLM01014695.1:0-12897 GCA_900302695.1 Helostoma temminkii
TTTCCCCAGAGAGAGGCCCAGACTGAGGCCGAGGCTGTTGGAGGTGGACGTGGACCCCGATGGGACCAGGGGCTGCGAGCTTGACGTGAAGAGCCCCTGTGTGCTGGCATTGGGAGGAGAGGAGGCCGTGGAGGCGGGGTGGCTGTTGGCGGAGGAGCTGGGGTTGGCGACCGGAGCCGAGGACGAGGAGCTAACTGAGGTTTTGGCTTGTTGTTGCTGTGCTGACGGATGCGGCTGCTGCTGGGTGGCGTTACTGTAGCTGCCAGCGGAGGTGTTGGAGAGGAGACCCACCGAGCTGCCGTGATGACTGTTGCCCCCAGAGCCGCCGCCTCCTCCCCCAGCGATGGTCGCCATAGAGACCAGCGAGGATGAGGTCAGTCCCGAGACGGAAGAAGAAGATGAGGAGGATGAGGTGGAGGAAGAGGACAACGAGGAAGAGGGGTTTCCGTTCTTCACAGGTGACTGGAAACAAAATGTGACATTAGTGAAACATGGGCATGCACATCACCGCCGGTCAAATTGAAACAACATGTTTTTGTAATTTTTCTACCTATTAATTAAGTTTTAGGCATTTTCTGACCAGATTTTCTAAAATCAACTACATGTACCTAATTTTTAAAAATAATTTTAGAAACCTAAATCATTACTTTTTAAAACAACCTGAACTAAATAATGCTGACATTACAGTGCTATAATGGAGATGATCATTTTCATTATTGATTTACTGATATGCTTCTGCTTAAATTATCAATCTTTAGAATCTAAAAGAATAAGATGGTGAAAAGTGCATCACACATAAAATACAACCGTTATTTCCATCCAACAAACAACGACCCAAACGTATTTAATGAATATTAAAAAGTGACAATAGAAGCGAGAGCCAGCAAATTGTTATTTCATTATTTGTTTTCTGACCTAATAAAACGATCCCCCGACCTGCTGCTGCTGACTATCTGTTGATCTATCTATGAAGTCATTGTTTGTGTTCTTCATCGTCACCACGATGCATTAGAGCTTTTACTACAGCAGACTCACCTGACTGACTTCACTGTCTGTCGAGCGTCCTCTCTTCTTGTCATCCTCCGAGTTCTCCTGATTAACACACACGAAGAACAACATCAGATTAATGGTAATACCGGTTGTTGAAAGCTGAGTGTAAAAACTGAAACGGAAAAGCTCATGACGAACTAAAAACATTGTAGTAGCAGCAATTTTTTTTTGCTGTCTGAATTATTTCCCCAATAATATTTTGAAATGTCTTTTACTCCAATTCAACACTGAACCATAAATTCTGCTCCTCAGTATTTTATGTTTGAATTGGGTTAATGAAAAAATGAAAACAAGTTGATTCAACCCCTGTGTTCGTGAGCTGTTCTTCAAATGTTACTTGTTGTTTAAAAAGTAGAAAAAACATATCTGTGATATTATAAAGGTCACGATACAGTGGTTAAGATTCAATATATTGAAAAAGTGTAAGTGTGACAATGTATTGTGATTTTATTTTTTCTAATTGTAGTAAAAGTGTCACAGTATAAAGAACACACCACTAAATGTATAAAATCTGAACAAACAAAAGTTACAGAAACAAAGTGTTTTTTTTTACAACGCCGGCGTCCACTGACAACACAATAAGAACCAGAGTCTGCCACGAATCTTTGCATTTAAACGGTTAATTAAAGTCCAAATCAGTGTTTTCAAGAATCAATACAATATCAGTTCACTTTGAATCAAATGATCTGCAAAGTGCAATTAAGACTGATTTTATTTTATTTGTGTTTCATGTTTCATTGTTAACTGTGGATTGGCCTTCTGTGTTGATCAATTGAACTACATTAAATAAAGTTAAAAAATGAGCTTCCTTCTACACAAAACTTTATCAATTTATTTTTTTTCAGAGTAAAGTTAAATTTACAACAAAGTAAAACTGAAGGGCTGCAGATATTTTTCAAGCAGCTTATGAAAATAAGCACATTTGGAAAACAGAACCTAACTTTTGTCAGTATTAGGAGGCTGGAGTCAGTGAAATCTCCTCCGCAAGTTGAAGTGCACCGACTAAAGACATCCCAGGAAACTGTGCGTCCCTTCCTTTACATTCCCTTTCATGCTCCAGCATAACTTCTTGTCAGCAGCGTTTAACAGCACCACGCCTTCTATTCAGACGCATCCGAGCCATAATAACTACTCTCACTGCAAACTGTGTGTGGGTGGATCGGAAGAGCAGATGATATAATGGCACTACAGCAGAACAATTACAGCACATGGCAGGGTGCTACCAAGGCAATTATGTTACATTTACATTTCAGATACTGGCCTGTTTTGACTGAAAGTCAGAGTAACAACAGTTTTAACCTTCAAACATTATCAGTAGTAGACTTTTATAACTGTCAACCTGAGAACCTTTATTCAGAGGTATTTTTTACTTGTTAGCTCATGAACTGGAGTGTGGGAAGAACAGGGGAAAAGCAAATGATCATGACAGACGATGTAGAACATGAGGAAATGTTTTTTTTCCTACGTGATGAATATTTGCTATTTTTGCAGATGTTAACAAAAATCACAGAAAACAAAAAATAAGCAAAAACTGCTCTGAAACACATTTGTAATATCAAAAGTTCTTAATGAAGTTTTAGCTGAAGATTTCATACCGTAGTGCAAGTGGCGGGCGATGGGGGGATGGGTGAGGATGAGGTGGTGGAGGTGGGTGTGCTGCTGGAGTGCTGGAAGATCTCATCCTCCAAGTGCGAGTGTCCCGGCGGAGAGGTGGCAACCATCGACACAGCTGAGGGGAGACGCAGAGAGAGAGGACAGTTCAGCAGTCGATTTATCACAGACAGAGTTAAAACTTTAAAATCACTGACCCCTGAGGGAAGTTTGCATTTTACAGCAGCACAGACACAGGTTCACAGGAGGAAAATGTGAATAATAAAATGACACTGAATAACTATATACCATAGAGTTCTGAAAACCTTATGAGCCTATTGGCTATTGTCAACATTTGTGCAAGACAGTGCCGTAGTTTAAATATGTGGCATGATGCTCAAAAGCACAAATCAATAAGTGAATCAGCCTCTAGCTGAATGAGCTTCCATCTGTCACAGCTCATCGCAGAGAGGGTGCGAAGGATTGTCAAGGACGGCACTGATCTTGTCCATCATCCTCTACTCTGTCTCCTCACGTCTACGTCCAAGAACTGACTCCTCCGGCCCTAGTTCTCCTGCTAATGTTTAGTGTTTAATGTTCAGTTTAATGTCCCGGAGTTTGTCTTTGCATCGAGGTCAAGTCCATAAACTGAGGAAACCAAGTCCTAATGTATCATGTACTTAATTTATGTTAATGTGCTCTCTCTAATTCAATATCGTAGAGGTCGCACAGGCCTCTGCGGATTCAATTCCACAATCTAATTTCAAAGCAAAAGTCTCAGCAGTAACACAAGAAACAGGTCTTAACTCTGAACCCACTCACCACCGCCACTCAATAAATCCCTGTGTTGTCCCAGGATGATTATTTTCTTGTGTTTTATAACTTCTGCATTTCAGATTTCTAGTTTGTCTTGTGCAGACAGACCAATAACCCAGCTCTTTCTTTACTTACGAATGTCCTCCAGATCCAGGTCATCGTATAGAAACTCATTCTCCTCAAAGTCTGGATCCTGTGACGAGTCTAGATAGTACTCCACATCATCCTTTATTAAGCAGAAAAAGAAACAGAACAAGTGAAATAATGTTTATGAGATGCTGCTTTCTGGAAGGGAAGCCCTGGTGGCTTCAACAGCTCACTGCTCAGCTTTGTGACATGACAAACGGGAAGGACAGAAAAACTCTAAACACTGAAGACCTTTTCAAAGACAATAGCAAACCTTGATCTTCCTGACAGCGTCCACCTGCACGGAGTCGTTGTCCAGCATCCTCAGAATTGTCTCCAGCATTCGGATGTGGTACCGATGCTTCTCGATGAACTTCTTCAGCTCCTCTAGCCGGTCCTGCTTCTGTACAATGACAACCAGACGAGGAAAAGGGGAAAGGACTTTAGACCCGTCAATGCAAAGTGACACTGAAGCTGCAGTGGAATTATTCTTTTTAAATGTGGAGTGGAAAGTGTGTGTCACAATAAAAAAAGTTTTTTTCATTCATTCATTGGTGCAAAACTGTCGGGATAAACTCCACCTTATTCCACTGCAGAACATTATGCAAGAGGCATAAGATGAAGATACATTATGACAGAGCCAACTAAAGCTGGAAAAGTAAGTGGTACTAACAAGGAACAGCTGGGAGAACATTTTGTAACTAATTACATTGACTGTCAACAGGTCAGTAACATGACTGGGTAGAAAAAGATCATCTTAGAGAGTCAGAGTGTCTCAGAAGTAAAGACGGACAGAGGTTCACCACTGTGAGAATAACGGTGTCTATACATTTTTGAACAATGTCAGAATAAATATCCGCTACATAAATTTGCAAAAAATGCAAAAACATATATATTACTACTATTCTATAGTACATAATATGATCAAAAGACTGAAAAGAATCTGGAGAAATCTCTGCGCACAAGGGACAAGGCTGAAATACAACACTGGATACTCATGATCTTTGGGGCCTCAGACGGCTCTGCATCAAAAGAGACATGATTCTGAACATCTCTGCATGGACTCAGGAATACTGCACAGTTCACTGTGCCATCCAAAAATGCAATTTAAAGCTCAAGCTAATGCAAAGAAGAAACCATATATGAACATGAGAAACACCACCATCAACCTTCCAGCTTGTCATCAGTGCTCAGCTCATCTCTGATGGTATTAGGGGGTTTAGTGCCTGTTAAATGGGCAGCTTGAACATCTAGAAAGGCTCCATCAATGCTGAACGATGTATCCAGGTTTTAGAGCAGCATATAATCCCACCCAGAAGACTTCCTATTCAGGAGAAGGCCTTGCATATTTCAGCAGGACAATGTGAATAAAATATGGGTTTAGGAGATTTGCAAATAACTGCAGCCATTATTTAATGTAGATTTTACACAGCGTCCCAACTTTTTCTGGAATCGGGGTTGAACATGTTCTGGATGAGCAAACACTGTGTCAGCTAAAACACCTTTCAGTACAGCAGGAGCTAAGTAACTCATTTGTAATGCAAAAAAACTAACAACAACAAAAAACCCAAACAAAAACTCCCCTGACCACATCATGTATAAAATATGTTGCTGTGCAAAACAGCTTTAGCCTCTTTCCCCCCACGGTTGGCGGAGCCTCCGAAACTTCTTTGAACATTTGAGTCTTTGGTTTAGAAAATGCAACGCAGAGAGGACCGAACGTGTGGTTACATGGAACAGCAAAGAAAGACATCACTTCTCAGTCTGTGAGTGGGAAAATATTTTGTGGACTAAGACTGAATTGTCATGCATCTTCACTACTGCTTCCTTCATCCTCAGCAGACAAAAAAAAAAAACAAAACAAAAAAAACTGGGACTCAGTTCAATTTTGCCTTACGTTTGCAATATTTAAAAACACACTACAAGCATACCAAACTGTATTTGAATTCTATTATCTCTGCAAATCATTAGGCAGCACAAAAATTGTTTTATTTGCATGCATTATTCACCAAAGCAACTTTTTTGCCGCTTGATGGTTGGTCATTTTGGAGCCTGTGAGAAACCAGAGAGCAGAAGCTCACATCAACACTTGAGAGATACCGTCTGGAGATTTTCCACAGAGAAGCCTGGTCCTACGCTAGCTGCACAGGCGACAGACAAAAACCAGCTCTTCTGGGTGTTAATGAGAGTCGTGAGCAGTGAGCAGCACATAGGCAAATTCAGTTTAAATAAATAAATCATCTTTCACACAGTTAAAGATGAGGTGAGTGTGTTATTGTGTTATGTTTATGCAGACACCTCCCTATAAAATGCTCTACAGCAGCACATACTGTACTATATTCTCCAAAACGACTGTACACTTGAAAAGTCGATTTCAGACATGAGATCCTTAACACTGTTGGCTTCATGAATCTGTTACAGCGACGGCTTTCTTTCACTCAGACACTGGTCACTTTTATGCTTCCTTGTGGTTTCATTCAGAAACACTCAGCCTTCTGACCATGAGAGCCACAAGAGCACGAGATTTGTCATACACAAGGTTATTAAAATTTTGAATATCAGATAAATGCAGCTTTAAATTCTTTAAAAGCTTGTGAGCCATGTTGTGGCTGACACACCAGTGTCAATAGATTGATGAGTGCTTTATACCGTTTCTTTCTACTGATGGATACAGACACTTCCTGCATCTTTATCCATCAGCAACATGTTTTCCCTCTGATGATGACTCTAAACTTTAACATTAGTTGGGGTTTTTCATTAGTACTCTATGTAGATGCTGTTTTGTGAAATGATTACGGCTGGAAACAGACGGATGAATCGCTCTGACTGCGCATTTTCTTGTAGCCTGTCAATTTGCACCCATGTTTCTTCCCTGATTCTCGTCTAGCTCCTTCACTTCATAAGGCCTAACTTACATTTTCCTTGTAGATAACAATCATGCTGCCTACCCATTAACCCATTACTGTGACTGCATGCAGTGTAGTGTAGTGTTAACAGGGACATGTAAGCATCACTAGATCAGAGTCCCGACATTTGGAAGGTATGAAGGACCTGCTTACTCTCATGGATTTTAAAAAGCAGCTGCTCAGTTGTCGCCAAGGTTAAAATCCTAACGCTTTTTCTATAAATGAATGTAAAGGACTTTAAAGGAAAGCTAGCGAGAGAGAATTAGAAAGAGAAGCAGACAAACGAAGGACAAGCAATCTGACTTCACCACTGTGTGGTGATGGAGAAAAAAAGAGGAGAAAAGAGCGTCACATATAAACTGAGGAGAAATAACCAGGAGGAATACCAGAGGTGGAGGAGAGTAGAGAAACTAACGAACGAACCAGAGATGAGAACACACTGACCTCCTTGTCTCCTTTCTTTTTTCTCGTCAGGGCTGACAGAGACTCCCCTTCACTTTCAAACTGGTCCACCTGCATGTTCAATGTGTCTATCGTATTCTGAGGAGAAAAAAAAAAACAATGAGAAAAACGCGGCAGCTGAATTGTGAAGAGCCACAGAATCAGAATGACACAGCTATGTGTTGTTAGTACTTTCTAAAACTGATTGATCAAAGGAAAATGAATCACCATCTTCACTGACGAGCGATTCATTGTTTAAATCTCAAACATTCATCTTTTTTCATTCTTTTTTCTGGTTTTACTGGAACAAACTAAATTGCTTTACTCTTAAGTTTTTTATAGATGTTTTAAAAAACATTTTCAACTTCATCTATAACTAGTTTGTATATTAATCATTAACATCTTTTTTTTAATCACATGACAAACTAAAGAAGGATTCTGGAGAGAGGTGATGAGTAATTTAAAGATGTCTCCATTATGTAAAAAACAATTTCACTGAACGTATTTAAAGCTTGTTGGATTGTATCTATTGTTCCTTGTTATATTATATTACATTTTTTATTGTGACTTAATGGATTAAATTAAGTTTGTATTATTTTGTATTATTTTTGTTTTTACTTGAGTATTTGGACGGTGTGGACCTCAGAAAGATCAGCAACCACTGTAAATAAATAAAGTCTCGGTTTCAAGTAATTTTTTAAATTTTTCACAAAATGGTCAATAGGTCAAATATAACTGCTTTTATTAAAATCTCCTCCATACTGGTCTCGCTTTCAAGCACAGAATTAGTACCATGTTACAGCTCTGAACTTTGTTCTTTGCACAATTTTTTATTGATTTGTATGTTTGCATCAATGATAATAACACATAATATATCATTGTTCAAAAAAGTCGATTTTAACACTACTTGAAGATAAACTGGTAGGTTTAAGTTTGTTGTATACATCACCAATCTTATTTTTTCCCCTTTTCAGACAATTTAAATTAATAAGTTAATAAGAACGAGAGAATGCAGGAGTCTCTCATGGTTTTGTTGTTTTTGCTGATGCAGAGATTTCATCCAACGCAAGTTATTACCACAGTAGTGCAGCATAAAGAAACCTAGCAGGCTTTGTAAGCAAGTGAATCATCTTCACAAGAATGTCGCATTATAATTGTTATATCTTGACAATCTTGTTTTCATAATAGATGGAAGCCAAAAATGTAACAGAAAATACAATTTGATCGATCGCACAGCTCTGCCTACTGCTGTGCTGGTCATGTAGCTCACCGTTAGCCACGTCCCAACCTCCTCCTTCTCCTTCTGGGCTGGGTCCACCTTCTGCGCCAGGCCTAACCCCTCTTTCGAATATGCTTTCGTCTTGGTTTCTCTTTCCACTATCTTGAATCGCTCCATTTGCTGCACACAAATACATACATGAACATATTTTAAAACAAAAGGATAAGAATAAACTATTATTTCTGCACCTGTGGATCAGATTTTAATTAAAACAAGAAACAACTTTCAGATTACATTCGATTGTGTGATTTTGTATATGCTTCAATTTCACAAAGTTTACATTCACCCACATCAAGGCACTCACCCACTCAAAAGCAAGATGAAAATGCTTCATCAAAACTGTGGGATTCTTTAAACAGAGACCTAATGAAATGATGCTCTGTGCTTTCTAAAACTGAAACGGCCAAACATTACCACAGCAGCACAAACATGCAAAAACATCACAACAAAATGTCCTGCGGCTCTCTAACCTCTAAATTACAAGACAGCAATCTAAGTAGGTATTAGAGTGAGTTTGGTCTGATTGTTGGTTGGTATCTGCAGCTGAGAGCAGTCACTGCGCTCTTATCTGTTACAGATAAAAATCTCCACACTTTCACCTCATTCGCAGTTTGCTTACGTGCAGGCCTGTAAAAACAAACAACACTGATTCCTAGTTATGTTGTGCTGTACGTCAATGTAAAGAACCTTTTTCAACATGAATAATACAACAGCATTTCTGAATACAATCTGCACTAGCCATGCTTAGTGTGTTCAGAGTCAGTACAGAGTGTAGGTCATTCGTGTTTCAGACACAGCCAGAGCCCAAAAGGCTGCACCTTAAATACGACTCCTCTTCTGCGCCAACAAAACCTTTTCTCACAAGGCGTAAGCCGTCATTCATCTTAGATGTTGTGAAGAACAGTGTCATAAAGCAGTGGTCCTCAAACACAGTCCACAGGACCCACTGCCCTGCCTGTTTTCCAGCTATCCCTGCCCTACACACTGCCGATTGACTAAACACACCTGATCCAGGTAATCAGCAGTGTGTAGGGCAGGGAGACTTGGAAAACCAGCAGGGCAGTGGGTGCTGAGTTTAAGAAGCACTGTCAAACTGTGAAATTTCAATGTTGAAATGGTTCTTTCATTAATTTATTTCATGTTAACATAAGCGTTAAGAGTGCTAGCGTTTCTGACAGAAGCTCTGCTTATCATTTATTGGAAGTTTAACCAAAGGATTAATCAATAAATAACCAATAGTTTCAACTTTAATTATTCATTTTCAATTCAACACATCACATCATAAATGTGACTTTGTCGGGAATGTCAACTCAATGTCAACTGGGCGTAAACTTGCTGTTTGTTTACATGTAAATAACAACAGGTTAGCCACGAAGAGGCACGTTATAAAGCCTAATTATCCCAGACCAGTGGAATTTCTGCCCCCGTTGTACAACATAAACAGAAGCCGTAGTGACGGATAATAATGTTGAGATAACATGATTAATGTTGCTGTTTGCATACACAGTGATAATGACTGTAACACCACATCACAGCCATCATAAAAGTAGAGTTTATGGCAGGGCTGACGATGGGACTGCATTAGACGGCACAGGTGAAGCTAATAAAGAGGTAAATTTATAGCTAGACTAACTAGAAAAAATTAAATAATTGATATTTTGTTTTGTGCTCTTTACTCCATATTGTTATAAAATTATTTTATCATCACCGGAGGCAGACACAGCAATGATAAGTGGACGCTTGCATTAGATCAGCGATTAAAGCCCACTCAGCAGACTAGAAATAGCACAAGAGCATTATTATCTGTTATTCTGTTATACTCCTGTATAAAAAACACTGGAGGGATTCTCATGTGTCCAAGGCCTTAAAGACCAAGAACGAGGCCCCAAACTGACTAAGATTTATTTTGCTGTGTCCAAGCATCCAGCAGATTGTGTAGATCCATTTTTGTTTCTAACAAACCCCGTCTGCTTCCTGCAGGCCCGTTTGTGACCGACTGTATAATTTCAGGTCAACCAACAGACCCACAGGAAAACTTAAAGAGCAGCTTTGGGAGGAAAACCAACTCATTAAGATCAGAGGGGACTGCGGTGAGTCTCTCTCGTCCCTCGTGCAGGCAGGTGGCTCGCATTCGGTCCAACTCAATAACCCTCATCAAGGGCTGCTGTGGCTCTGCAGCCTGGCGGGGCGGAGCAGCTGAGCTGAAGAACAGGTGCTGAATATCGGACCACTTACAGTGTTTTTATGCAAAACAATCTCTAGAGTGTATCTTTTTAAATAAAGGACGAATCTGAGATATTATTCTGGTAACATTTCAACCTATTATCGCTGCTACTCTATGTTGACTCGATTTTCTGTAGATGTAGTTGCAGCCAACATGTTGCACGGGAAGTCGTGCATGTACAGAGAAACTAGGTCAATGCCCAACTAAAAATCATCACAATTCAATTAATTTACAACTGATTTTATACAGATTTTCATATCATATAACACTTTTTGCGGAATGTAAAAAGGCAAAAAAGTAAAAAAGTAATAACTATGTATTTAAACTCATCCTCTGTAAATAGTTAGGTATAGTCATTTGTCTTACTGTAGTATAAAGTTTTTTATATATCTTAGTGTTTACACCCAAATTTCATCTTCAGGGATAAAAGAAGTAAAAAGTAAAGATGGGCTCATAGATATGACAGATTTAGTTTCTAAGCTTGTGCCTGTAAAATTTGTTTTAGTTTCTGCTTTAAAGACACAAATATACATAATTCACATGGGTCGTATCCTCCAAGACAAACATTTCCCTCTGACATGTAGTCACAGCTTCAGTTTTTGTTCGGTCTTAGGGCGTCTCTTGATTAGCTTAACATTGTAATATTTATTTTCAGTTAAGAAAAGTTAATGAACAATGAAACCTAAGGTGACACAAATTGTGTGTGTCAATCTGTGTTCCAAATCCTGTGATATTGTGTTGGATTGTATGGATGCACAACCTGAAAATATAAAAACGTAAAAATGTACTCCCTGATGGGCCCTGATAGAAACGGAAAAACTATAAAACTGAAGCAATTCAGTTAAAAATAACATGTAAATGTCTATAGTAAGTTCCTTTCTGCTGTTTTTAACTCAGAGCTAAATTGAAAAAATTAATTTTTGCTTGTGTTATTTCAGGAACATGAAGGACAAACTTTAACACATTTAAAATATATAGTGGGTAAAATCACTAAAAGTCATTTGATGGTGGAAGAGCTACACTGCCTTATATTTAATAAAGAAACAGCTATTATGTTGTATTTCCCGCTCTTATCGGTCCATAATTATTTTAGAAGGTTTGAATATTTTTTGTTCTTTTTCCAGAGTTCAAAACAAACACAATCCTCCAGTCAACGGGTTCTAGAGGAAGTGTTATAATGAACAAGATGTGTCCTACCTCTCCTCTCTCTTCAGCTCCTACTCACCGTTTCTATGAGTTTTCGGTTTTCTACTAGCTGCCTTTTGTCTTTGATCTCGTTGGATGCCACCCACGTCTTGATCTGGTCTCGAAGACGCTGAGGGACCAGAAGATGAAGAGGAAGAGGGAGAGAAACGGAGCAGGGGAGGGAGGGAGAGATTAGCAAACACAGAGACAGGCACAGATACATGGGTGATACATGCAGAGACTCGTCTCCAGCAGTCACGGACGGGAAACTTTATGCAGCAAACGAGCTTGGCTTGGAGTTTGGTCCTCATGGCAACGTCAGGACGAAGCACACACACACACACGCACAGACAGTGCTTCTGGCTGACCATATTGATATTTAATACTCCACAAGCAAACATGGTCACTGGCGTAGGCACACACACACAGACACCTCTCTGTGGACAGGTTAAATGATTTCACACCAGCACACAATCTCTGACCTTTTCTTCATTTTCAGTTCCCCAAAATTCAAAGGCATCAAACCAACAAACCAACAAACAAGACAAACAGAGATGTTTCTGTCACAGCTGCACATTTTACACGTTAGTTACGTATAAGCTGAACCTGGAGAAAAGCATAAACTTCATCGAATCGAAAATCCATTTCCATTTATTCCGTTGTGTCACGCCATTGAATCATATAAAACTAAATATAAAACTGAAAATAAGCGATTGCATAAGTGTTCGCCCCCTTTTAAGCTGCAGCCAACGGGTTTATGATATCACAGAGATAAATGGAGACAACCTGAGTGCAGAGGATTTGTTTTAAGGATTTGTAGTTTAAATACATCTGTGTCTGGAAGGTCCAGGAACAGGTGCATCAGCATCCGGGCCAAACAAAAGAACAATCCAAGCACAGTTAGACGAAGGATACTGCAGTTAAATCCATCGTTAAAAAATTTTAAGGAATATGGCACATTCGAAAATCTACAGTAGGCTGAGAGACCAGGAAGTGGATCAGTGATGGAGGCCACTAAGACACCTGTGACTCCACAGAAGGAGGTTCAAGCCTCAGCAGCTGTGATCCCAAACAGTAGTGTTTTTCTCTTGTTTTGTTTTGTCGTGTTCCATCTTATTTGTGTATTAATTTCAATATCTAGGACACTGAGGTTTTTTTTTTTAAGTTTGTGCTGTTGAACTGTACTGTATCAAACAGAGAGGTGTTTCTCTTATGGACCACACAGATATAAGTAGTGTGGTCAGTGCAGCAGTTCAACAGCAGCAAAGACAACAGCCTCC
>OMLM01014696.1:0-10933 GCA_900302695.1 Helostoma temminkii
GAGGGAGGGGGTTCTCAACAGGGCCCCCTTTTTTGAGACAGATATCCCTGGCCGGACAGATTATTGAAGGCGATTTAGACTCCTGTGGGATTACAGCCCATTCAGAAAAGGCATGCCAATAAAGAGTTGGATATGCTGCTAAGTCAGGACTGCTGCTGTTGCTGCTGCCGATGCCCAGGTGAGCGCAGCCTCTGTGTTATCAGCTCTCTGTTCAACATGGGGAGGTGAAGGAGGGCTGCTCTTAAGATGATGATCCTCCAAGTGGAGACACTGCCGGCGGCCTGCCCACTTTCTATGTGGATGTCCACCTCTCGCGATCATGTTGTGCTGTCTCTCTCTCTTTCACCTCACCTGACATCTCTCCTTCTCTCTAACACACACTTTCTGTCTCTCTCCTTCAGATTGAGGAGGCTGCTGATATCATTCAGAAGCTGCATCTCATTGCTCAGGAGCTGCCATTTGACAGGTGAGTCAGGCATCCTGCAGGCAGCTTTAAACAAGAATGTGGTGTGTTAATGATGAGAAAATGAACTATTTCTCGCAATGTAAATCCACCGCAGAACATATAAAGTCTTGAAGCATTTAAATTTGGTATCTGAAAAAGGTTCTAGGGAAAAAAAAACCACACACACTTTAACAGTAAAACTTCATCATTTGTAATTGTTCTCTTGGTAAATATGTTTTTGATTCACAGATTTGCAGATGTCAAGGCAAAAATTGCAAGTAAGTTTGTGACAAACCCAACATTTGTTATGATCTAGACTACAGAGTCCATGTTACAAGTACAATAAAAGTTACAGATGATGATATTATTATCTGTCTTTATTTGTGGTTGCCTTTCTACACAGGTAAGTATCATGACCTGGAGCGACAGTTAATCCAGGAGTTCACAGCTGCCCAACGCAGGGGTGAGATTGGACGCATGCGGGAGGTTGCAGCTGTTCTGTTACATTTCAAGGTGACAAGAGGAATTTTATTTGTTTTTTACATTAAATTATTTTGTCTACATTTAATATGCTATTTAGCTTGAGTATGATGAATAAAACAGTAGCCTGATTTTTGCATGTTGTACTATACTTCACTGCAGGGAAAAGTAACTTTTGTGTCTTCTATTGAAGGGCTATGCACACTGTGTGGACGTCTATATCAAGCAGTGTCAGGAAGTGAGTGTGGAGCTTTAGTCGATGTTTTTGTGGGCAAGTATTATCCACAGACTCTTGGTTATTTATCTCTTGGTTATTTTTATTTGACTCACTAGGGAGCCTACCTAAGAAATGATGTGTTCGAGGACACTGCAGTGCTCTGCCAGAGGGTCAACAAGCAGGTGGGCGAAGTGTTCAGCAGCCCAGAGACTGTAATGGCCAAACTCATCCAGAACATATTTGAGAACAAATTACAGGTATTTATACCTCTTCTCATTTGCTGAGTCTTATACCACGCCAATTTATAAAAGTAAAATCTACATAAAATCAGAATGCAATAATTGGCGAATCTCATAAACCCATATTTTATTCATAATATAATTTAGAAAACATATCAAATGATTATATTGAGAAAATGTACAATTTTAAGAAAATAATAAGGTAATATTAAAATAAAATTTGAAATAGTTGGGACAGGGCAATGTTTATCACAGTGTAGCTTCCCCTCTTTTATCAACAGACTGTAAAGGTCTAGGAACTGATTAGACCAGTTCTTTGAGTTTTGGGAGAAGAATGTTGCCCCACTCTTGCCTGATAAAGGATTCTAACTACTCAACACACCTATGACTTTTGTGTCGTAGTTTACATTTTAAGATGCGCCAAATATTTTCAATTGCTAAAAGATCTGGACTGCAGGCAGGCAAGTTCAGCGCCCGGACTCTGCTACTATGAAGCCATGCTGTTGTCGTAGAGGCAGTATGTGGTTTAGCATTGTTCTACTAAATTATGCAAGGTCTTCCCCAAAAAATACGTCATCTGGATGGGAGCATATGCTGATCTAAAACCTGGATTCGCTTTCAGCATTGATGGTGCCTTTCCAGGTGTGCAATCTGTCCATTCCCCCCCATATCATCATAGATGCAGACTTTTGAACTGAGCGCTGATAAAAACTGGAAGGTCGCTCTCCTCTTTAGGCTGAAGAACACAGTGCTCATAGTTTCAAAAAAACTTCAATCAAACTTTGACTGGCCTGTCCAGAGAAGACAGTGGCATTTCTGGGCCATATTCATATATGGCTTCTTCTTTGTTTAATAAAGCTTTTACTTGTGTGGATTGTGTTCACAGACAGAGATTTTAGGTAGTAAAATGGGTTTATGAGGTTTGTAAATCATTGCATTTTACCCAGTGTCCCCAGTTTTTTAAAATTAGGGTTGTATTTTGGCATTATTTTTGCAGGCCCATGTTAAGGAAAAGCTGGATGGGACTCGACACTCTGATGTGGAACAGTACCTCAAGAACCTCTATGACCTTTACACCAGGTAACTTTGCTATTACCTGTCTACACTGCTAAACCTCTCTTCTTACATTTTTACACACTTTTCATTATACTGTATATTCTCTAGGACCACAGCACTGGCTGCGAAGTTAACAGAGTTCAACCTGGGCTCAGACAAGCACACTTTCCTGTCCAAGCTGATAAAGAGCATTTTCTCCACATACCTGGAAAGTTACATTGACATGGAGAGGGAATACCTTCGCACTCGGGGTGCCATGATTCTTCAGCGTTACTATGACTCCAAGAACCACCACAAACGCCAGATTGGCACTGGGAGGTCAGCTTTTGGTTCTCAGCTTCTTCTCACATTGTGCTAGATAATCCTCTTATTATTTGCAAACCTTATTTACCTACACAATATCCATCTACATCATTCTACAGTATTCAAGAGCTGAAGGAGCGGATCAGACAACGTACCAACCTTCCACTTGGTCCTAGCATTGACACTCATGGAGAGACCTTTCTGTCCCCAGAGCTGGTTGTCAACCTGCTGCAGGAGACACGCCATGCCTTTGAGAGATGCCACAAAGTAAGACTACTCTGACTTGTATTGCCTGGAGGAGACCTAACTAATGAAATTCTCTTGTGAAAAGCAGCTGTTAAACATTTGTGTAATATCTTTATTTCTGTTTATGGTGAAACAGCTGTCAGATCCTTCTGACCTGCCCAAGAATGCCTTCTCAATCTTCCTGCTGCTCGTTGAACATCTGTGTGTGGAGCACATTGACTATGCCCTGGAGATTGGTCTCTCAGGTAGATCCAGTTCAGCTCATTATTATCATTATTTCAACTAGCTGTGTGCTGATCTGACCTCGTTATAACATAAATCTAGAAAATTATAGCGGGCAGAAAAATGCTGTTGTGTCAAAACAAGGGATACATCCCATCAAGGTGTGTGCTTTGCAGAGCCCAAAGTTCAGGTTCATCCTGTGGCTCCTCCTCAGATATCGAGTCGAGCCTCACAGATGCTAAAACAAATTTTGATACACCTGCTGTCACGTCACTTACTGCAGTTAGTTCCAAGGGCTAGAGAAGAAAGTCTACTACTGTCTATAGCCTTTCACTTTGCCAGTAACAAGATGAAAGTGATTGCTATAGACATGCTGGATCCTATCCTAGCTATCATCTGGACGAGAGATGGGACCCTGGACAGGTCGCCACACTCTCACGCACACCTGCGACAAACTCCAATTAACCTGAGTGCATGTCTTTGGATTGTGGGAGGAAACTGGAGTGTCAGGAGTAAGGTGGCCCCCAGAGACAAAGGACGTACAAATGTGAAAGCACATACAAAAAGGAAACGCGCTGCAAATTACAAAACACAAACAAAAGTAAAAGCACAAAGAAAAAAGCAACACACTGCAAACAAAAGCAAAAACACAAACAAACAGGAAACACGCTGCAAAGTGTATCAAATACAAAAGCACATACGTACAAATTCAAAACACTGAAATGGAAGTGTTCCAGGACGGCAGGAGCAGTAATGAGATCATGTGGACCAACTAAACATCTATTTAGTATCTTTCAGTGTTCGGTTCAGGCCAAAGTACATTCTGCATTAAACAAATGCATCACTGACATTCCTGTGGTACGGTTATTTTCTCCTTACTGTGTGATACTGAAGCCCTGCATCACTGAGAATGAGAATCTTTTCATATATTTCAGTAAACCCATAGAGAACAAGCATCAGCGGCTTTCTGCACTTTGTGAATCATACACATTTATATTTTCACTTACCTCATGGTTTACCATGTAGATTTATTCTCTGTCTCTTTGATCTCTAGCGATTCCTTCAGCGGATGCCAAGAACGCCAATCTATACTTCCTGGATGTGGTTCAGCAGGCAAACTCTATCTTCCACTTGTTTGACAAACAGTTTAATGACCAGCTAATGCCTCTTATAAGGTCAGTCAAGGGTTAAAGATTAAGATCATAAATATTCCACAGTATTAAGTTATCAGATTGCACCTATCTTTCATACTTTTATCATTACTATAGATAGAACTATGATTATACCTTTTTAATATCATTGTCTAGCTCATCTCCAAAGTTGGCAGAGTGTCTGCACAAGAAGAAGGAGGTGATTGAACAGATGGAAGTAAAACTGGACACAGGAATTGACAGGTCAGTATGTTTTTAACAGGCAGGAAACTTCTCTCATGTGAGATATGTTTTATAATTTATATGCTAAACCCCATAATAAATCAATAAATAAACTGTGAAACGACATTTTTGGATGCATTTTTCTGCTATACACAGAACACTAAACTGCATGGTGGGGCAAATGAAGCACATCTTGGCTACAGAACAGAAGAAGACTGACTTCAGGCCTGAGGATGAGAACAATGTCATGATCCAGTACACTACAGTAAGAGATACATGTATCTGAGGTCACATGCAAAACAAAACAAATCACCAAATGCAACTTGCAAAGTACTTACAGTACATCAGTCTTATTCTTAGACTAAACATTGAGTGTTTCTGAATTTCCTTTTATTTTTGTCAGTTGTTTTGTCAGCATGTTAACCACGTTTCCCTGTGTGTATTCCCACCTGGCAGGCCTGCTCCAAGGTTTGCACCTACGTCAGTCGGCAGGTGGAGCACGTGCGGAAGTCCATGGATGGGAAAAATGTAGACACAGTGCTGACGGAGTTGGGCATTCGTTTCCACCGGCTCATCCACGAGCATCTACAGCAGTACAGCTACAGCTCGATGGGAGGCATGCTGGCCATCTGCGACGTGGCTGAATACCGACGATGCGCCAAAGACTTCAGGGTGAGCATGGGGGCATAGGTCCAGGAGATACTGGTGACAGGGCAAATCATTGCCCTACCTGCACTGATTTTGCTTCCATTTATTTTTATTAAATGTTTACTCTAGAAAGTAGTAATACTGGCAAGCGATCATCGCAAATACTTAGAACCTAAGATGCTGTTGTCCCATTATTATATTTTATGCTGTTTAATTTTTGACAGCTGTTTAAAGACCAAAAGGATCATTTTGTAATTATTCAGTAGGTTATACAAAAAAGTGCTTCTCCCATAACTACAAAAGTTTGACTGTATTTAATACATTACATAAGAATTGGCAATAAGTTATGTTGATCAAACACATCACTGGTAAACACAAGAAAAATGCAGGAGTGGATACAGTAACTGTGTGGCCATGGATTGAGGAAATTACTTTGTGTATCTAAAAAAACAGGTTTTCTTGTTTTTGCAACATTGTCCCTCAACACAAATAAATTTATGATTCATCCACTTTTCTTGACATTGTTGCATGTATATATAATAAGACATACCAATGTATTTTATCTGTCTTTTCTGCAGGTGCCTCTGGTGCTGCAGCTGTTCGACACACTCCACGCCCTCTGTAACCTCTTGGTGGTTGCCCCTGACAACCTGAAGCAGGTTTGTTCAGGTGAGCAGCTCACCAATCTGGACCGGAACCTCCTGCACGCCTTTGTCCAGCTTAGAGCAGACTACCGTTCAGCCAGACTAGGCCGGCACTTCAGTTAATGACTGATTCAACACCTTGCTGCCCTCCAGCCAGTAACCCATGCTTTGATGAGATGATGCACCTTCAAGAGAGCCATCCCTGCTTCAGAGAAAGCATCAGTCCAGTCCCAGCATACAGACTTTTCTGGGATAGATTTGTGCATCATGGAGATGCCCCTTGAATATGGGAAATGTGCATTTTACTCCTGTTTTCATTGTTAATTTCACTAAATTGAATCGATTTAAATGTATATTGAGCTAAAATTTGTTTTTAAATTCTAATCCATCACCAATTCTCATGGCTAAATTCCCAGACACAAGTATATGAACAACAGATTTACTTACTGTATGTTAAAAAATATTTTTTTCATTGTGCCAAATATATAAATCTGTGGCTGCACTTGTGCACAGAAATAGACTCTAAAGCTGCTGTAAAGGTAGACGGTCAACAATCACACTGTAAAGTCAGACATCAGACCTTCCCTTTGTAATGAACTGCAGGAGACAGAGTCAGCTCAACCAAGCATGAGATAGAGCTCTGTCAGGCTAATAGAGACACATGACCACCTCTGTGACCTCAGGACCCTTCACACAAAGAGGTCAAGAGGCCATCACATAGAAGTATAAACAGGTCTGAGAATCTCTGTGCAGGTTTGGGTGGTCTGTTCTCAAGCTCAGATGACTGGTGTGATGGGTCACTGAGTACGTGTCACTGTAATTGCACAGATCAACACTTGCTCATCCGGTGGTCCAAAGGCACTGTTGGCTAGATCTGAAGTGTTTCTGGGTCAAGAGACACTAAAATGTTGACCTCAGCTGATTAGGGAAACAAACTAGAGGGCTATTCTTAACACAGCGCTTATTGTTAATGGTCACAGTCATTGTCTTCTGCACTCAAAGAAAAGGCAGATCATGTCCCTGATGCCTAAAATATTGTCTCCTACGCAAAGCTGCTCCTACTGTACTGCTAACCCTAATTAGTGACTCATTAAAAAGATATTGCATTTTATTATTGTCCCTCTATGAATATTGTTCATAAACACTGCTGTGAATCAAAAGTTACTCCAGTTCCCTCTGCGAATGTCACTTTCAAAGTGAGATGAAACAGTCTTCCTTTCTATAGAACTCATCAAGTATTCATGGGAATTCTTGCCACCAGAGTAAAGTTCTTTCTTAGACTTCAGGAAGTGAGCGAAGCAGAGGGGATTAGATATCTATGAGTTGATGAATTGTGTGCAGTAGTCATGGACTGAGGGAGAGCCGGGGAGATAGAGACGCCTGAGAGCTCAGTTCCAGCTCCGGCTGGTTAGTGTTGTGTAGAGGGTACACACAGTGCTGTGCAAGTTCAAACAACATAATTAATTAGGCTAATATTAATATTATCAATGCCACATAAATTCAATTCTCTCAGCCCTAATCACAACTGGATAGCTTGTAAAAATTATTTTGTTAGGCTCTGATGCAAACAGTGGGTCTATTCCAAACATTTGAAAACTATTTGTTTTCGCAGCGATTAATGTGCATGGCACAGGAAGGGGTTGGGAGAGCGGAGCCAGGCCAGTGACGATAACTGGCGTGGAGACGAAGGCAGAGGTGCAGCCTGGCCCTAGGGACTCCCTGCACAGGCACATGGAAGAGGGGGAGGGATGTGTTTTTTGGGGTGTGTTTGAGCAGGTGGAGGGGATTAGTAATACTGTCAATACTGGAGAGCTGGATAAGACTGTCCTCTCTTACTCGTCAGTTTGAGCAGCTCGTGCATACACATTCAGACACATAAAGACGCCAATACGTACAAACACGGGTGTCAAGACAGGATAGGAGAACCTGTCTGTGGCTGAAATGACCATGGACTTGTTCATGTCCCACCTTTAGTTCGATTTCCTGCTGAGGATTTTAGTCATTTAGTCATCTTTCCAGAAAACACTCACTGCAGTATGTTTCCTCCAGTCCTGTCAATACTAGTAAACGTTCCTCAAATCACAGTATTTAGCTCTGAATTTGTACCTGTACCATGCTCACCACCAATTACAGTATGCCCGAATACTGTATGTGCAGTTTAGACTGCAGATCATCTGATATCTAGGGTTAGGGTTAGGACCTTCTTACATGGATTAAGCATCATAAGACTTAAAACATACACCTGTACTTGAGATTCAAATTTCAAGATCCTCAGTTGAATCTTCCCCACCACTGACCAAACATGCCTTAATTTGTTTTGTGTTTTTGTAATTTTGTACCTGTTTGTCATGTGTCTACTCTCTCTCCTCTACCAAATCATCAAGTATAATTTCCTGTTTGTCCACTCTTTCTGCACACCCAGCTAGTCCTCCTAACAGCCCGTAAATCCTTGCTTTCGGCGCACTGCTGCTACCCAACTAGGCCGGCCCTCCCTCTGCCTCCTGGAGCACTGACAATAAAGCATTACAGCAGTCAATCCATGTCAACAACAGCTTTGCTTAATTCCTGCTAAATACGTTTAAACTAAATCTTCACCTAATGATGCATAATGATTTGCTCTTTAGTGTGCTGGTGGCTCATATCAATTTCTGTGGTTTATTTTACCCAGCATCCAAAAGATGACTTAGGTGGTCTCACTGTTGCAGACAGGGACACTATTAAGGATCCCCTCTGTTTGAAATTAGTTAGGAAATTTTTAGTGCACACACTGCAGTGTGCTGCCCTTGGACAGGTCGCATGGACAGAATTACACACTCCAGTAGATTTGTTTGCTCCTAGCTGTTTCCAAACATAAATTTCTACATTTATATCATGCAACAGATGTGACCACTTGTTTTAATATTAACCAGTTTAAGTGTAAGTACACGTAAGACTGGGCAGTTAAGCTCAAAATTATGTGTAAATGCAATATCCACAGAAAGCGTTCGTGGTTATTTTCAACTGTATCCTTTAGGATTTCTCAGTGAGATACTTTCATTGTGTGGGCATGGAGCCAGGCTCTCTGATGAGATGCAGATGTTGCCCTGGCCTTGACCTCCTGCCCATATGAAGCTGGGGCCAAAATGGCACAGGTGCGGCACCACCTTCAGTATTGGGCAGCCTGGAGCTGCACTGTGCAGGATGTGAATGATGCCAACTCTCCTCCTTTGCTCACTTTTCTCATTATCAAGATCTACTCTGATGGGGTTTAATGAAACTCTGCCTTGATTCCTGCAATCATTCACATGTGATGATGCTAAGCTTGTGTGCTTGCCTTTTTTGTCCCAAACTCCCCCATGACTTCTCTCCTATAAAAACACTATTAATTCTCCGCCGTAGTGGAGTGTTTTCCAGTGCTATTTCCTGGCCCAGTGCCTGTGCCTTGCTCTCTCTTGGCTGGGTTTGTCTGGTTGACTGCTCCACAGGAACAGACTGGCACTCTAGCTGAGGGCTCCAGGGTCTGCACACACAATCCACTAAACATGTCTCTGTGTGAGGATCAGCACATATTCCTAAAAATGAAGTAGATGTCTTGATTTTAACATATGAAGTACATTCTATAATGTATTATACTTTATAATGTTCTAAAAGGTAGTGTTTTATTTATAATATAATGTATTATTATTAATTGATATTGGTATAATTATTGGTAGTAGCAGTGCATGAAATAGCATAGCATATACCACTGACTGACAAATTGGCACATGTAGTACAAGTACAATACACATAAAAATGCATACAGTACACACCACACATTAAAACTACACAGTGACAGTGTAAAGAACAAATTGATTCTGAGGGTTAAGGGACTTCAGTGCTAAATGCATTTACTCACAGGGCAAACAAACATCTGTTACGTTTGTAAGGCCTATGGCCCTCCTAACCCACTGATGTTGAACCAAGCATTCACACATGCCAGAGAAACAAATGAGGTCTCTCTCTCCTCCACTGAAGATGAAACACTGCATCACCAAAGCATGTGCATTTGTCTAATCAAGCTTTTGCCTGCGGCTACACTGAATGTAAATGAATAGGCTGGTGTGTGCCAGCCTCTATTTCTGTTCAGGCTGGCTGGTGTTTGATGATGAAATGGTGCGGAGAACATCAGACAGAAGGGGGCACTAGTGCTCCAGTGTTGCTCTCCTCCCCTGTGGAGTCCTCTCTTCCTCAGAGCTCCTCACAATGGGGATCTGCCTGAGGGGGGAAATGTTGCTTTTTTAGGTCTGTGAGCCCATATCCCTTAATCCCCAGTCATGATTGACAATCATGATTTAGGGTATATGGTGTCCCATTCTAATCCACGAGCAATGATTTCATTTGCATACCTTCCGTACGTGGCCTCATTTTGGAGGAAACGGCTGCCTTTGTAAGTGATACAGAAAGAGAGGGAGGGAGAAAGCTGAAGAGAGTGAGTGCAAGATAGAGAATAAGGAAGAGGAAGAGAATGGATGGGGGAATGTTTGTGTTTTTTTTTCTTCTTTTTTTGCCAGAAAGAAAATGATAGCATGCCCAACCAAACACTCTCATGTATATGCCTTTCCTCTGCAGCACTTTCGCCTGACACACAGTCACACATACACACAATGCATGTGCATATTCACTCTCACAATTACAAAAATATTTAGAAATACAGAGACATATGGGAACTCGGAGGAAAACACAGAAATGCTCCCTCACACGATGCAAAACTAAATTGCTATTTGCTCATTTTATAACCAAGTCAGGCTTAATTATAATCATGGGAGTTTGGGAGTTACCGTATAATCTCTAGAAGGTATTAAGAATTACCCAGAGCACACCACAGTGAAAAAGAAACAAATACAAATACGTACAATTATTTCCCAGTCATAACACCCTGGGGAGTCTGAATCAAATAATGCTCAGTGTTTGGTATGCCCACAGAGACCATTCATCCGAGCTTTTATCTACTGAGGAAGTGGAATAGAAGTGAAACACTGAATAAAAGGTCAAAAGTGTTGCATCTAAAGAAAAGGTAAAGAACTCATTTTAAATATATACTA
>OMLM01014696.1:18974-55608 GCA_900302695.1 Helostoma temminkii
CTGACGAAGCATGTCGGCAAAATGCAAAGGTTTAATTACTTTTGGTTGAATTAATTAAGGAGGAAAAACTTGTTCTAGGGGAACAAAAGTGAGGCTGGCTGGAGGCAGCAGTCAAGAATGGGCGCAGGGCACAGGGAAAGCATCACAGTAGCCTGGCAGCCTCAGAGGATTTAATTTAGAGTGGGGCCCCTGGAAGGCCCATCTACTGGAGCCCTGGGCCCTAAAGCGACCACTTGGAGGCTCTTATTGGTACCAAGCTTACAGCTATCCATCACTGTCACACCACCCTCCGAAAAGCAGGGCACACCATGGAGAAACTGCTGATTCTTAGAGTAACTCAACACTTGGTGGGTCTAGCAATCTAAAAGTCTGCAGGGTGGGAACTTTTAGCCTAAAAACTTACAAACTTACAAACATACAATTTTTTTCCTGCGCCTGTAGACAGTTTGCTGCAAAACTGTGAAAAATAAACAATTCTAGGAGAGAAATATGACTCTTATTTGTGATGTTACTTTGATGCATAGCCTCGAGCTGCTGCATTGACAGAACAAAAAGTGAATTTGTTGATACATCAAATGCTTGTTTCAGATTTTACACCCTAAGGGCTGTGGAGTTAGAGCTAGATAAATGTACTTATACCCCCAATAAACTCTTAATGGGTACTTCTACAATCACAGATTAGGAAGAAAAGGAAATTCTTCAATCTCCTATCTGCACAACAATTGTCACTTTGAATGTTGTTGCTCTTGTCTGATATTCTTATATTCAAATTAATGGCAAACAGAGATTTCTGCATGTGTCTAACATCATGAGGCATAAACATTTCAATATACATAGATTATATTTTTCATTACTGTAATTTATGTGCATTCACCTTTATTCACCTTTAACTCACATCTTTTCAGACATCCAAACACCCAGTGATTACTAACTTGGGATCTAATCTGTTTAATGCACAGCTTTGGGCCTTGTTCAGATCTTTCAGACTTCCTGTTTCGCTCTTTTATCTCGATCCACTGGCACACACATGTGCTCCATTGTGCCCATGCACCATGATTTCATTTGGAAATACTTATTTTTCTGTTGCTAAGATAATTTTTCTTCCTGCCCATTTTGAACTTATCTAGCTATCACACCACAATGTAGATATCCAATAAAGACATGAACAGTCTTTCAAGCACACAGAAAGATACTTAGTTTGGCAAGCAAGATATCTACATGATGTGTTGCAGTGTATTTGTTTTTTGTGTTTTTGTGCTTGTGGCAAAGGGGGAGGGGAAGACTGTTTGAATACTACATCCAAAGTGTGCATGACAGAAATATCACCAAATTAGATGTCTCTAATCCCTCGGGAATATGAATTAACCCAGAATGAATCAGTCCTCAAATGAGTAGGTGTTTTGAGGAAAGACAGGCACTGATATAACACGCTGAAGCCAGTAAACAACAATCCACAATGAAAATACAAAAAGGAAAGCGAGTTATGCTGCCAGAGGAAGATGCCAAAGAGATCTGAGACATTACATTCAGTATCACAAACAATAAGATAGTGCCATTGTCAGCTGAGGATTTTTCATCTTGTGTTTCTTACCTTTTGGCTTAATGTGTAAATCTTGGGGAAATGTGGAACAGTTTCTGCTTTTTTTCTTCTTTTGCTTTTGTTGGTTTTGTCAGTACATCTAATATATGAAGTTTAGATCCAAAATAACATGTATAGACAGAGGCACTGAATGGTATTTTTGTGTTTTCAAGCAGAGATCAAACTTATAACTTTAAACTGGAATTGGAAAAGGGACTGGTAGTTCATGTCGTCACTACCAGTGATTCAGTTACCAGAGCTTCTATATCGTCAGTCTTTGGGTTTGTCAATGTGTGTGAGCTGAAGAGCTGATGCTGAACTAATGCCTACCATTGCCTGGGTATAGAGTTTCTCCTATGGGGTGGCCGTGCAGCCCCTTAGCTCTGTCTCTTTCCATGTGCCTGCCCACCAACAGTATGGAGGTGTTCAAATCACCACTGGGAGAAATCTGCATCTTGCTGGCCCGCAGCTCCGTCTCTGTCTGTTTCATTCTCTCATACACAAACACATAAAATCCACTTCTCCCCTGTGATGGCTGGTAAGTGGCAGTGATACCAGCCAGAGTGCCACCTCTACAGATTATCCTTTTAAGAAGCTTCAAACTTTTGGTTTTTGGGGGTGAACAGTGTGGGTGCAATTCTTTAACTCTTCTTCTTCCCAACAATAAAATATATAATACTGTATGTACGCAAACATCATAGCAGGGAGTTGTCCATACTGAAATACAAGCAGACTTTCCTCCAGCCATTGTAATGAATTCCCAGTTAAAACCTGTGTAGCGCAGTTAGTCATCTAAAAGTGCACACTTTTTAAAGGCACCATCTTCCCCCTTAATCACACTATCAACTTGTAAGATCTATAAAGCTTAGTGCTTAAGCTCTGTTTTATTTTAGGGAGGAAAATGGAGGCAGTGTACTCTGCAAATGTTCTTATTGGCACATGTGAATTTCTTTGCACTCAAATTGAGCAGGATTAAAGAGAATGGGGAGGGGGACACCGAGGAACAGAGGGGGAGCAACGGCCTCTCAAGACTATTGCTCATGTGACAATAGCAAAATGTGGTGAGCCCCATACTTTCTGTTCAGCGGCAGGGAGTTGTGGGAGCAAACATAGATTCTCACAACAAAAGGTAAAACATATATATATATATATACAAAGCATATATGACTCCACTCACACTCACTCACAAATAAAAGTATATACAGGATATACTCAATCAATTTCTGTAAGTGGACTTAAAACAACTTAAAGCAACAATCGGTCGCCCAGTT
Source organism: Helostoma temminkii (assembly GCA_900302695.1). Classification (NCBI taxonomy): domain Eukaryota; kingdom Metazoa; phylum Chordata; class Actinopteri; order Anabantiformes; family Helostomatidae; genus Helostoma; species Helostoma temminkii. Next base: position 21,825 of record OMLM01014696.1, read on the forward strand.
GGAGTCCAAACAATTTATGGAAACCTGTATCATCAACACATCTGAGATGTGGGCACAGATTCAGCGAACTGAACCAAGCTATCTGAAATCCTGCAAGTGAGATGGAACACCGCTGTCCCAGCAGATATCTCTAGTTTATTGTTTTCATGATGGGAGCTCATTTCTCCCTTTGTTTATGCTGGATTCTTCACCTGTCTGTATCTGTTGTCTTGCTATGAAACATATTTAATAATAATAATAATAATTTGAGGAATTTCATATTACAGTGACTAAAAATGGAAACAAGTCAGCCTGAAGAATGGTCAGTGCAAGGCAACACCTGTATTTATCAGACAGCTGAGTGGCTGAAAACAGTTGTTTGAGGATGCCAATTAGTTAGTGAGATTTTAAATTGGTGTAGTACATGATGATTTACTGAGTAACAGAACTTGTGCCTCAACAAAAACTTACACATTTTCAACCAGGCCTTGTTACTACCTTTCTTCTGTCTGTCTGTCTTTCTCTCCCTCTCTCTCTCTCTCTCTCTCTCTCTCACACACACACACACACACATGTCCCTTGCTCATGGTGACCAGGAGCAAATGAAAGCAGGCAACCAAGAGAATGGATGAGGCTGTGGCCACAGTGAGAGGAGAGGAGGAGGCCCCAGTGTGCTGAAATAGCTCAGGCTCCAAAAGAAATGAGATCCAGGCACATATTTGTCAGGGTGTCTGCTTGCTCTTTCCCCGTCTCTGCACGGTGTGAATATGCATGAGGATTTGAGAGGTATAAATAGCAGAGATGTCCATATTGCCACTGCGTTTTCCATCAGCACAGAGAAAGGCTTTAATGGGCTTATTATGAACCGCATTACATCACCAACGGCCAATTACAAATTCCTTAAGGGAGAAGGAAAGGGAGAGCTTACACTTGGGCAAAGTTTATGCAACTGAGGAATCACATGGCCCCATGTTTTGGTTAAAGTGGTTGGATATGTCCTATAGGTGTCATAGAAAGATAGATAGATAGATAGATTGATAGATACTTTATTCCCCAGTGGGAAATTCACATATTCCAGCAGTGTCCACAACTTAAGCAAAATAAACACAACAAATGCTAGAGCATATAGAAGTAATGAAATTAAGCATGCGGAAATGCAAACACAGTTGTAAGTGATGAATTTGGTAATGAATTTAAACTTAAATGTATACTAAGGTGTAAATAAAGGTGTTAAGGTGCATGGTGGTGTACAGTGTGTGTAGTATAGTTTAGAAACAAAAAGGAAAGTCAGCATTTGCTTATCCCCCCCCCCAAGTGGAATTAAAGAGCCGTATGACATGGGGGAGGACAGATCTTCTAAGTCTGTCTGTGGAGCAGGACAGTGACCACAGTCTGTCACTGAAGCTGCTCCGCTGACTGGAGATGATGTTGTGCAGTGGATGCAGTGGATTGTCCATGATTGACAGTAGCCTGTTCAGCGCCTGACGCTCTGCCACAGATGTTAGATATTCCAACTCTGTGCCTACGACAGAACCCGCCTTCCTGACCACCTTATCTAGTCGTGAGGAGTCCTTCTTCTTGATGCTGCTTCCTCAGCTCACCACCGCATAGAAGAGGGCACTTGCCACAACAGTCTGATAGAACATCTGCAGCATCTTTTTGCAGATTTAAGGACACCAGTCTTCTTAGGAAATACAAGCGGCTATGTCCTCTTCTGCACAGAGTGTCCATGTCATGTAATAATTGTAATGTTTGTTTAGTAACACTAAGTGATACAGTGTGGATCACAATATAACTTTTAACCCTTTAAAGCCCAGTCCAACAAATAATAACCAAAACATCCTATTTTTTTAACTGGAGTGTGTATTGCACACTTTGTTCAAAAAATAAAAAAACATTTTAAGAAATTATTTCTAAATGTACGATTTTTGATGTATTACATTTGATACATCAGAAGTCTATAATAATTATTTAATCAAAAGATTTTTGTGTATCAAATATGATACAAATGGCATCATAGGGTTAAATACGCTCACTTGTCACGTTATTGGATACACCTGTAAAATCCAAGACAACCCAATACAGCAGCTCTGCTGTGAATTCCACTTTTATAAAGTTATAATTTCTTATTCTTTAAGTTAGAACTGTCCCAAAGGTAATAATTCTTATAAATGTTTACTATTGAAGTCATAGTGGGTGGTGGAATCATAATAATGTTTTGGATTTTACAGGTGTACCTAATAAAGTGGCCAGTGAGTGTACATGTATCATATGTAATGAAATAGAAAGCCTTAACCCTGAATTTATTTTAAATTTCTTATGTTTCACCCTAATTTATTGGTCCAGTTATGAGATATCAAAATAATAATTATTCTGGTTCCCAAGCTGAGGGAAGGAGGAGAGTTGGTTTTATTTGTGATGTTCACAGGAAAAGCTCTTTCCAAAACAACATCTATGAACCTTATAAACAGTAGACTACAAAATAAATTGTATTTAACAATTTCTTTTGTTAAATACAATTCTCTTGAAAATGTGGTGTCCAAATTATGCCAAGTAAATGTTTTTGGGAAAACATAACGGAAATATGTTTTTGTGTATTTTTTCAATGCTTCATGCCACACAAATAAAATTTCGCCAACCTCCTTTATAGTGACGTCACAGGAGAAAACTCAGGTCACAAAACCTGGGAAAACACCATGTGCCAGGTTAGATATGATTAAAGGAAAGAGACAATGTGCCGAGAGAACTAACTCTCTAAAGTACACACTTTGGTGGGTGCCCCCACTGATGGGATTGCAATATTAAATTTATTAGTAGATCTTTAACATAAAAACAGATGATGACTTGGATTTACATATTATATGTCAATGAAATACTAAGTTTTAAAGTTTGTTTGTAAATACTGTCTTTGCTTATGGTGTTGAATTTGTTTAGCAGCGTGCACCCTGCCCCACTTCCACCCATAGTTCCTACTGAGGATTCACTCTGTCAGACTTTTGCTCTACTTTCTTCTCACAGTTCTGTCTTTGACCTACTTTAATTCACCTCAGTGTCCTCAGTGCCATGTGAGAAGCACCCCTGGATATGGTGACACAGGATAAAACAAAACTGAAGGAACTATAGCTAAATAAGTGGGAATATTCTTTAGTGACAGCCGATGGGGAATAAAGAGATGAGCATGAGGTTGCATCATCAGAGGATGGCAACTACATGGTAAACGATTCATTCAAGGGAAGCATAGACAGTCAAGAGCAGAATGCTCCCTGTATGGTTGAAGAGAATGACTACATCCATGGGAGATTAACGTGTGAGATACAGCCAGAACCAGTGTAAGAGAGAAAGCGAGAGTGAGATAAGTTGAGTTGGAGGGTGGGTGAGAAGGAGATGGAGCAGTGATCTCATGATAAGCCTGATAGAAAGAGGGCTCAGAGTTCTCCCAAGGAGCAGGTCAAGGGAGGTGGATGGATGCAGCAGACACCATATCGGGCACGCCTGCCATCAGCGGGACCCCAGCATCGGCAGACGGACTGCCACCGGGTAGGTGCCAGTGCAGATGCAGATGAACGAATGTCGGAGAGAAACAATTGGGCAGGGGCAGCGAGCTGGGCATGAGGGGAGGCAGATAGAAGGAGAGAGGGAGCTAGGGAGAGGGTACCATCCCCGCCGCTCTTTATCGCAGCCATTGATCGTGGCGTGTGTGCATTGATCCAAGTCGACCATCTGCTAGAGTTAGATAAGCATGCGAGGGCCTGGGCATTGTGCTGTCACTCATGGAGTGTGCACTAAGAGAGAGAGAGGGAATGAGTGAGACAGAGAAAAAGGGAGTGGTGATGTTGAGGAAGGAGGGGTGCTTCGGCTGCAGGGAATTATGGGGGCAGGATTAGCCTCCTCACTTGCAGGAAACAGAATTTTAAACGGCTGTCTCCTGGCTCCCTCACACAGACACACACATACACACACGCACTACCCCCCTGTGTCATTTCTCCCTGCCCCCACACTGATTCCTTACACACTCTATATAGTGAACTTCATCAGAGCAGTTCCGGTGTGAGTATGTGTGCCACCAGAGGCCACAAGATTGATCGTCTCAATGACTTCTATGGCCTTGAGCTCCAGACCTCATTTCTCATCTGCTTTCTCTAGATGCTGCCTTGGTGGCGCTCATGTTTGCTGTTTCTGACAACCCGGAAGCACTCACCTGTTCACATCCTGGTTCCTGTGTGCCCTCACCTGCCTCACATTATTAATAAATGCTGTTATAAACATCCTGTGTGGACATCAATTCGTGAGTCCACCTGTCAATTCTAGTTTCTGGCAGTAAAGCCAAGTAGGTGAATCTTATGTAGGGATCCTGAAGTACTTTTTCTTGATCATTTCCTAAAAACTTTTGATCCACCAGAATAAAGAGTCCTTAGACGCTACAATCCCCACTTTTTTGAGTTGTTCACATTTGGCTGCCCTTTCGTTTTACTGGCTAATCCAGTAGGATTTAGAAATAAACAATATGGTGTATCACAGTTGGTATTTCTGTACAACAGTAAGCCCATGTGCATTCAGCTGAGTGGCACCTGTCCCCTTCCCTCTGGCTTGTAGTCTCTCTAAAAAACACCCGGGATTCAGAAAACATTTTGGTTGCTAGGGAGACCTATAAAAGAGCAACTCCAGCAGCATCAGGGCCTGACCTAAGGGGAGAGTGGCAGCAGAGGGAGTGCGTGTTCTCGCAGCGAAAGAGCCTACCATGCCCCCACCCTTACCCCAGAGCTGCCCTATCTTCTGTGCAACTGTCTTTAAGTCTATTCTGCTCTGTTGTTGCAACTTTTTCTTTGCTCCTTTCCTCTTTAGAATTTGCACATTGGGGTCCAACACACAAGACTGCTGCTTTGTGGGAGGGTGGGGGTGTTTTTGATGTGAAGGCGAAAGTGGTATGGAGGGATTAGTGTGGCCGGTTGGATCATCTTACAGCCGCCGACCCCCCCAGACTCGTGGACAATGGGGATTAAAACTTCTCTTATTCTTCAGCCCCTAACGGCAGGATGACAAAGACAGTATTCCTCTGGGTCTTTTAACACCGGGCTGCACAGCTGAAGTTGTGCATGGGTGGGGGCTGGGGACCTGGACAGGGGTCTTATAAAGAAAATTAATCCTATGGAATTTTATCCTCATTGCAAATGGAGATTTGTAGCTTTTGCCTTGCTATCTTGGCCAATCCCACATAGCGCATCAGTGTCACTCAATAAAGGATAACAGCATCCGGTGGAGTGTATGTTTATATCTGGGGCACCCAGGGGCCAGACACAGCTGATACACATCTACATCCATGCAGCATAGCTTCAAAGACAAGGTGACAATAGCTCATTTGGAATAGATTTGATAGATTAATTATATTTCACTTACACCAGAGACTCACAGCACAGATCCTTTACAAATTACAATGTCCAGGCAACAGCCACCATGTCCAGGATGCTTAAACAGGCCTGAATTTCTTCCTCATCATTTCACTTAGCATTGCTTTAATTCTCTGCACATGGGAATGAAGGCGCTTGTCATCTGTAATTGACCATTAAATGTAATTTTTATATTATGAATAGCAGGTTATCACACAAAACATCTGAATGTCAATCATCTGACTATTATAACCTGGCTGCCGCTCTGTGACTCCCCCACAAGTCAACAAAAGGCTGCTTCTAGGTTCAATTATGCCTTCACTCTGCCATCATCATATTGTATTGTTGTTGTGTTGCTGGTGGGTGACTTTATCCCACCAGCGGAAACTCACAATGTCACTACGTTCTCTTTCACTGATGAATAGAAAAATGCAATGTTGTCTTTGGGGGCTGACAGCGAGCAATTTCCAACAACAAATGACAAACTACCCCCTCCACCACCAGAGTGTGTGGCAAAATTGTTTCAATAATAAAAAAATGCATCTTTTGATTGTGAGGGTGGGGATATTTTAAATATATGCTTATTATCTTACTATGTTTCACCCTAGCCTCCCTCACCCCCTCCCAACTCTCTCCCCTATCACTCCCCCACTCTTCCCTCTCTCACTTATACCCTCTTCTCCTCTCTCTGTTTCCCTTGCTCTCTCACTCCCCCCCTCTCTCACTTTGCAGTAAATAAAAGATTAAAATGACTGTTCTAAAAACACCGAATGGTCACCAGAAGATAATTGTTTCAGCTTTGTTTACTGTGCGTGAATGTTTTCTCCCTTTTTAGTCCTTTTTCTTTTTCATTGTGTCCATAATTAAAATTCCTTTATTTTCAAAGTAGTTCTAAAAGAGGGAGCTAAATTGCCTTTTCTGCGTTTATGTTGTCATTGGCCCACTGTTGGGAAGGGTAGAGGAGGGGGGAGGATGGAAGACAGCAGCAATGTCCTTGGGCTGGATGGAAGGAAGATCAACGTATAATATATAGTAAATAGTATACAACAAACGTGTTATGTGCATTTTAGGCAAGTAAATCAGTATGTTTTTACATGTACAGTACATTCAGACATGAACACCTGGTGCAATCAGAGGTTGTGCTCTCACTTTAATGCTAAGATTCACAAAACAATAATATTTTACCTTGTGCTTCAGAATTAAATTCCCACCTGTCTTCTGGAAGGAGGTACATGCTGTGTGGGCAAATCTAATATCTTTAAATTGGTTGTTAACACAATTGAGGTGTTGATGGATCCCAACGACAACACTATGTAAATGTGAATGAAAATTACAAGAGACACTCTAACACCTTGTAATGAGCACCGTGTCTCCTAAAAAAACACACTGCACAAACACTGACCTGAAACATGCTTATCTAGCACAGGCAACATAAATGAATTTCCGGAAGCCTGACTTTCATGCACATCGATGAAGCCTCAGTGTTGCTTGCATTCGTCTCCCACAACCAGGCTGTAAGTCTACACCTCCTCCTCCTTTTCCTCAAGCAATGAACAAACTGAGAGCACATTTGATGATCAGGGAACTCATTAGAAAAAGGTGACAATGAGGTTTCACAACTCTGAATTTCCACCAACTGATTTTCCACATCTCCCTTGGCTACCCAGAACATTGCAAGGGAGACTAACGTGGACTGCCTTTTAATCACAACAAGGCTTTTGGAGGATGAGATCAGGAGGCCTGTTGCCCAGGCCAGCAAGTATCAAGACCAATACACAAACATTATAAATCCTCATACAGAAGTCAACAACAAGTCAGAGACCAGGAATGTTCACACATACATATACTTCACACAGACAATCTCAGCCATACAGTCACAGTCCCCTCACCCCTGCTCATGTTGCTATTCCTCTTCTGCCAAGCCAGGCGCCTATAATTGAATCTCAGGTTGAGATTAATTCTAGGAGCTGCACTTGACTCGGTCAAAAACAACTATTATAGGTAGGCAATGTACTTTTTACACAGCACTTCACATTGATTAGGCAATGTGCAGCGATGAGAATTGCATTGGAATCTAGATGACTGTCATTTGCATTGAATAAGGGGTTTGCTGGATCCAGGGGAGAGGGGCTGCTTGACCAAGCGGAAGAGACTAAATAGGACTTTCCATAATGCACTGAGAGTCACATCTTCATGTGCAAGTGCACACACAAATATATAAGCATACAAATTGGCTTTGATGTACATATGTGTCAACACAGCTGGTTATGTTGCATGATGTGTATGGAAAAAGAGTCTGTGCTGACTTAAGGGAAGAAAAGTGTCATGATCCACAGAGCACTCTAGAAATCAGTGGAAGTGGGTGGGTTCTGCTCAAGGTTGGCAGCTGAAAACAGTAAGAAGCATGGACGTGATCATAGCATCTTGATTTGTAACTTCTGATTTGGGATTCTAAGGATGAACTCAATAAATCATAGTGTGAACTCAGCTGAGTTACTGGTCCAAAAAAAGATAAGGCCGGTACCATTGGAGGGTTAAAAGAAGAAGAGAGGTAAGATGATGGAGGGAAAAGGAGGCAAGACAGAGCTGGTTAGTGGGGGGGCAACAGGGAACTGCGAAAGGCCCTTTTCCAGCTTTGAATGAGAGCAAGAGAACGTTTTTCTTGCCTCCTCCCGTCGTGCTGTCAAACTCAATCAGCACTGAGGAACAGTGACGCTGTTCACCTCCCAGACTCCCCCTCTGCACAATGGAGTCTGCGAAGACCCACCATGCATTTCACATTGAATTTAGCCCTCCCTGGGACATGGCTGTCAGGGTCAGCATCAGCAGTATTAGACAAGGTTGGGGTGGAGGCCAATGTTGTGGACTGTGGCAGGTTTTTAGAGGAGGAGGGGCGTAAGGAGAATGCAGATGGGTTTGGGCTCACAGTCCAGAGACAGGGTGCTGGTGTTGGTCAGGTTGAAGGGAGGTCGGCAGGGACAGAAGATCCAAGGAGAATGGACAGGAGATTTGGGGTGAAAATAGGGGCGATGGAGGGTGGCCTCTACTCAATAATAAAAAACTCCAAAAGAAAGGTCTAGCCAGAGCCTTAATTCAATGGAGCTTATGCTGCCTTCCATGGGGTCCTCAATGGGTGCTGGGAGACTGTTACTCTGCTGAAGCCCATTAGCCAGCATTAGAAGCGTCCACACACCCGCACAAGGAGATTTGAGACAAACCCTAAACAGCCCACAATAACCACGAGGTACAAGCCTTGAGCCTTAAGACCTCGGCTTGGCGAAAAAGGGCCTTCAATAGACGCGCCCCAAATCATGTTGTTGAACAAATCAGGTATTAAGGAGAGAGCAGTTTGTCCGAATTTACTTTCCCTAAAGACTTTAGTTAAGCTAGTTACTGCGGAGCTTTAGTTAGGCGTCAGTTGCTTGTGTGTGATTGTGCATGTGTGAGGGGCCATCATTCTTCAGACATCTTACACTATGACACCCTAAAACCCCCCTGCAACACAAACCCTTCCATCTTTACCCCCTCTCATCCTCACATGTATAAACACAGCATCACTAAAGCCTAAATGCACCCACTCCAAACAATAGGCTGCTATTGGCAATTAAATGGCATTTGGCGATTCAGGGTGGAAGTTAATGGTATTACTGTTGCAATTCTTCTTGTGAATGGCAAAAGGGATTTCCCTCTCTACCAATAAAGCACTACTCACTGTCTTACCAGCATTACATAGCTTACCTTGGGCTTATGATTCACGGTCTTCCAATTACCATTTGAATATTTCCTTTTTTCGAAGATCCTGGCAGAAGTAGTTGAAGGTGCTGCTGGGCCTCCAGCTTTTCAGGGATGAGGAGGCCAGGCTGTCGTCACCTATCACAGGCCTGTCGGTCAATCCGACCGGTGTTGTCCCACAGCCCATCACATGACAACCACCCAGGTAGAGGGGCTGTACTCTTTGTTCGTACTGCTTTCTGGATTTGTCACTCACATCCTATTGAAGCTTGAGGCATCAGGACAAACTTTAAAACATGAATCAAATATGTTAAAGCTTCCAGGTGTGAGTCTTTAACTAAAAGTAGTTATTGATTCATGAAAGCCTTATTAATAGCAGGTTATAACAGGAGTTTTAATTTAGTCAGACTTTCCCTAAGATTATTTTGTTTTTCTGTTACGATCTTTAGAAACAAGAAAAACTCTGAGGCAGAAATAACAGGAATCATTTTTATTTGTCTCCAATAGGTCTCTCATCTCTCTCTTTCTCTACATGTCTTGTTTGTCCAGAGATCCGGTTTGGTAGGAGCCTTTTCTAAGGACAAGGCACTTTGAGAGGAATATGAAAAGGCAGATTTAAAGGTGACGGCTGGTCAGAGAGGAGTAAGAGAGAGCCTGGTTATCACAGCTATGTGACTACATTTAGAAAGCTCCCTCCCCATTTCACCCTTAGCTGAAATGAACCAGAGATGAAATGCTGAAATGTAACAAAGTCACAGTAAGAAAGGTCTGGTCCTAACAAAGATGAATGAAATCATGAAAGGACTGAATAGCTCCAGGGAAATATCTAATGTATTTTCCTATTGCTTTGTTGACTCACACCTTTATTCTGGTCTGGGGACCATTCTCACATAATGTGAGCCTCAACATTTATTGCAAAGCTACTGCTAAACCTTAAATGTGTGTTGAAGTGTATTCTCTCCATTCCAATATGTAACAAAAATAAACTGAATTGCATTATGTTGTGGCAGCTAATTAAATAATGATTCCCATTGATGCGGCCAGGATGATGGTAGGACATGGACAATACATAGGAAAGGATTGGAGATGAGCTGAGGGTTTGTTTATAGATTTGGTTCCCACAAGCACTAGAGGGGCTCCCTAAACTTGACAGACCAAACAGATCAGGCCGAGAACAGAGCAGTCCCTGTCAATAGCAAGGATTATGGGAACGGCTGTTTGGCCTCTAACCATTTTGCCCGCCAGAAGACACAAGAGGGCTCCAGTTTGATTCAGTTCCACTCTTATTGTTGAGTGTCTCTGGCACTAACAGGCCCAGCCACTAGCAGGCAGACAGCAAACAGAGATTTGTGAGACTGTGGGACGACTGCTATTTTGCCTTATTATATAGACACTTAAAAAGCATTAGTAGAATGTACTGTACCATGTAAAAATATTATGACATTGACACTTTTGGAGCATTAAATTTTATACATATGTAGAGAAGATGCAATTATGCACTCCGCCTTCCTAACAGCCTCCTCTAATCATCGGTATGTATATTCATGGACTGCAGAAAGATGGTGTCTCACTGACATTGTTCAGCTCCTCTGGGACCTGACTTGTATTGCAGTGCAGTTTAAGCCATTTCAGCCAGAGCTATGATCTTAATTAGCTATACCTAAAGCCCATCTCTTCCCCAGACAAGTCTAATTAAGCCCAGAGCCTTTCCCCAGCCAGAGCTCCTCTGCTGGCTAAAAGGGAACCCACAGCCTCTTGTCCAAGGATTACAACCTGGGACACATCACAAGTAATCATCTTCCCCCACAGCCCCAAACCCTTAGCCACTGCCCCCCATCCTTGTTTCATGAAAGGCACAATACTATTTCCCTACTAATTTGCTGTGTCTGTATTAAACAGCCTCTTCACCCAAGTCAAAGATGAGAATCCCTCTTACAGGAGTCTTAGTAAGTCCAGGGCAGAGAGGCTAACCAAGAGCATTCGTGCCTTTGTACATGGCAGCAGTCTCTCAAGCTAATATCAACATCTTGATATTAGTAGACGGGGGTGTAGTTTTTCTGCACTAGCTCAGGCTCCACCGGTTGTGGCACAAACTTTGTGTGAATGTATTGAAAGCATGCGTTCTTAATTGGATAGTTCCCTTAACCCTGCGAGGATCTTTGATCCTTATTGTAAACTTTCATTGTTGTCCATCAGACTTATGGCAGCTACTGCAATTGCTTGGTCTCATCTTAGCATCCTAAACTCCTTAGTGTTAGTATCAGCTCAAGCTCTTAGCGCTGGATAAGCCCTTGCTAATGTCATAATCGTGATGATTTAGCTGAGCCCTCCAGCGTTATGTCAATTCAGACGAGGGGGTAAGATCTGCAATTAACAGAAATTAGCTAAATGCTATTGAGTGGTTCTGCGTATTTTAGGGCAGGGTTCTGACCCTAACAACCCATCACTGCTGCCAGTCAATTACATTTTCACTGCTGCAGGCTAACTGCATTGTTGTGAGCATCAGGCAAAATCAGAGGTGGTAAGTAACTAAGTACATTACTCTGGTACTGTATTTATGTACAGTTTTGAGGAAATTGTACTTTAATGGAGTATTTCTGTTCCATGTTAGTTTAACTCTTACTCTACTAACGTTCGGAGGAAAATATGCTTCTTTTACTCCACTACATTTATTTTACAGCAATGGTTCCTAGTTACTAGGAACTAATGCTGTTATAACTACTGTTTTTGTTCCCACTCTGACGGTAACAACACATTTGTACTATAATTTTCACCTTTGAGACTTTGTCAAACAAATCTGGACTAGACTTCTAGACATTAATGTTAGCAAAAGCTTCACATTCTTTAAAAAAATAATAATTATAAATAAATCATTTTTAAAATTTTTAAAACAGTGGTGCATTACTTTTATTTTTGTGCTTTTTTGTGCTGAGATGAAAGTTAAACAGTACTTTTTGTAGTGGAGTATTTTTCTAGGCAAATTACTTTTACTTGAGTATTGAGTTTTTGTATTTTAAACCCCTATGGACAAAATCATTTAGTCAATTATCTGAATAGCTATTATTATAGTAACATAATGTAGTAATGTTTGGATGCTATTAAATCATCATCAGTTTACCATGAGCACACAGAGTATGCTTTTATAGAAATGTCTTCATATTAATGAAAGATGCAGACTCAAAGGCAAACCATTTAGATATAGAAGTATTTATAGCTGTGATATCTAATGGAACACAGTGGTGTTATTGGCCCCACTCACACTTGAAACAGCTGAAATGACTGTACTCTCCCACTTTGAAGTTCCTTAACAGACTTGTGGGTCAGACCTCCTGAGGAGAAAGAAAGGCTTAATTCATCAGGGTGCAATAGATGTGAAAGTAGAATACTCTTCATGCCCAATCACTAGAGGGGGGCATGAGGAAGAGCAAGTGCGAGAGGCTGGAAGTGAGAGCACTGTAGGAAAGATGGAGCAGAGCAGAGCTGAGGAGTGTGCAGGGATCGCCTGCAAGGAGGCCAGCCCTGGGTGGTTCTCACTGAAAGCCTATTTGTGGATGAAAGTGCAGCAGCCCTGGGGTCCACTTGCACAGAGAGACGAGGCCAGTGATTAAGGGGGCGCGAGGGCAGGACAGCCCTTTAATTTGGGGCTGCCGAGAAAAGGGGAGCCAGCACTGGTATATCAGTAGCCAGACAATAGTGATTACCTTCCTCTTTATGTGGGGGAGTGCGGGCTTTGAGAGAGCAATCTGAGGAGCGGAGGAAATGGCACGACATAGGATTAGTGGCACAACAGGACGGTAAATTAAATGTTGGAGATGAAAGAATGAGGCTCTGACATGCATCAATAGACAGCATTTGCTGCATTCTAATAACAGCAGCCGAGCAGAAATACCTGTAGAGATTAGTGTGGTGTGACAGAGAGGGAGGAAAGATATACAATCATATAAATGACTTTGAACGTCTTTTGTCATGTGACAACCCTCAACAAGGAAACAAACAGTAAGGGTGTGTTTGTGACCAGGAATGTAACCCCGGTACAAAGTGTATGTACTGTACAAGAGAGGGTGATTACTGCACACACACACTCAGTGTGTAAAAATCACTGATTTTAAACCCAGTTGGCACAATCTGCGGTCCCTGTAGCTGGTCAGGTGAGAACTCCTGTTTAGACCGCTATCACCTAATTACGAAGTGCTGACTGTTTTTAAAGATGTTTTGACCTTCGTTGTTTCACAGTGATCCCTTATGACCAATAACACTATAACTGTTTGTTATTTAAGTAATCTAAGTGAGATTTGTTAATATTAAGTGCAATATAAAAATAAAAAACAGTGCTTGGATTAGTCCTATAAAATTTGTGTCATGGTCAAGCCTACCCTTGTCGCCTTCATACCATGTAATTGATGCATACCCAACTGGTATGCATCAATTACATGGTACATAACCATTTCTATTTAACTGAGTATTACTACACCTACATTGGGACAGATTAATAAACAAACTTATTCAACATGCAGCTACTGAGTGTTATCATCAACTTTCTCAAACAAATTCTGAAGATACATACTATAAAGTCAAAATCAGGCTCGACCTGCATGCTAGCACTTATATATCCATAACTCACCATACCCGGTGCAGTTTGTTGTGCTTTCTTGGACCTGCAACAACTTTCTTCAGAAATTGTAGCAAAACATTGTGATTATGAAGATCTCATGCCTTTGTATCCATATGGGAGAATTATTACCATTGTTATCGGCTGGTTAAATGACTGCAATTCATATTTATACATCACATTTATATGAAATGATGTAATCTAGTGCTTAGATTGCACATTAGTATTCATACATAAGCCCAATGAAGATGTCAAACCCCCCCAAATCTAAAAGACACACAGTACAATTTCCTGGCTGCTTAATTTGAATATGAGTGTGTGAGTGTGTGTCATTTATGAGGTTGGCACCTATCAATACAACTGCTGCTTTGAACCCACAACACCTTTAGAGGTATCATCTGTTACTGTGACTCCCACGCAACAACAAACACAGAATAAGATGATATAAGACACTGTGGCTACACTCAGTGCTTATTATTTCTTAAACGATAATCCTGCATTTATTGAAGTTCAGAGGTCACTGTCAGAGCATAACTGTTCAAATTACATGTGTTCTTTACAACATCAATTGGTCTAAACTGTACCCAAGCAAATGTTTAATGAACCTTGATGCAATTATTAGATTCTTAAAACTCTATCCTAGCAAAAAGTTCTATCTTTTGTGTAAGATACAGCTAAATAACAAACATAAAGTAAGATTCAAACATATTTAAGCCATTATTAGTGGAAACGCATAAATATTCTCATTACTGTCAAGCATTGTGACTGACAGGTATTATAGTTACAAAAGCAGAAAAGGAAAAGAGAAGAGGAAAAGAAGAGTAGAAATTAAGAGTCTGGTGTATGAGCGACAGCTGACAGGTCCTGAACCCAGGCAGAAATGATTCAATCAAAGAGTAGCTTTATCTAGGTTATTACTACACTGAGGCATGATGATGAAGAGGAGGTTTGCCTTAATCTCAGCCACAATGGAACAGAACAAAGGTGTGCTTACAAGCACTATCAGCCACAAATATCAAATCAGCTCAAGCTGCACCTAATCCTGCCAGACAGCATTGTTGATTCAATGAACCTGCGGTCAGAGACATACACAGCCATATGTGTAAAGGAGGTACACAATCTCACTCACACACGTACATTCACACAGATGGCAGCAGTTTATTTTTAATTAGGTGAAAGATACAGTATGTCTCGTGTTGTCGTGTCCTGTCTTGATTAATTTAATCTAAAACTCCAAACAGAAAGTGCATTTATTGGTAATTAAAATGCATATTTTATCATGATGACTATCCTAAGTCTGTAAAACCTGGTGTTATTACTATAACTCGCACTATTCCCTGAGACAGTGTGGCTCAGAGATCCATGACATCCTCTGTGACCTCTGAACTTCGAAGCACCATCATTCTCAAGGCCATGTCCACAGTAACAGCAGCAGTGATGGGAACGTCCTTGTTCAGGATGGCACTTGGCAGAGGGAAAAGGACACTGGCAACTTCATTATCCCACAATAACAGGCTAATTATTGTGTTTGTTAGCAACAAATCAGAGCACAACAGACTGCATGTCCCTGTCCTGTTTTGAGCATCTTAATTACTTACCCCCCCACACCCCCATCCATCTCTCTGTTGCCACTGCTGCTGTTGTTATTTTGCATATAAAAGGAAACAGCTAATTGTCTGGACTATAAATATTCGGCATGCAATTAGCATCCTGGCCTGCCACTGCGTTGTGTTATCACCTCGCTTTTTAGTACATGGTGCAGACAGCACACTCAATTCTCCATATCTAATGGGAGTTTGATAGCAGCACAGAACCTTTGTTTCGAAGAACAAATGGCTGCGAAAGGCTTCCTGTCGTCTCTCCCATCCACTTTGCTTTGAGGAAAGAAAAAATCCACATCACCACTTGAGAAAAAAAGCACTAGAAGGTGAATGCCACACATATTATACCTGTGGAAGGTGTGCTACAGTAGGTTGGGTAGTCAAAAAGAAGTCAGTCGAAAAAATTTCAGAGCAAAAACAGACAGGAGCAAGGGAAAAAGTCCCAACACCAGAGTACACTGCTATTCTTGTCCATCTCACCTACAGCAAAATGAAAAAAGTGTGAATAGGGAGAGATGGATAAGAGACATTGCTGGGGTGGATGGGTAGGAGGGCCTTCATGGATGATTGCCACTCCATTTGAGCTGGTGGAGTGCAGACATGCACTTCTTTCATCTCTCTTCAGGGTCACTGTCCATGGAGGGAAGGGTCCCATCATCCTGCTCTCACTTCCCCACAGGGAGCTTCAAGAGCTCCTCAAGATTCCCACCTAACAAACCAAACATTCCTTATGAGAACCCAGTAAACACAGCAGGGCATCAACATCAGGGCAAAACGTAGCTCTACAAGCTACAGATAGTTATGATCTGAAGAGGGTCAGAATGTAGAGTGAGTGCACAAGAAGGATGACTGATAAAGCAAGGAATGAGTAAGACTGACCGATCTGTGTGAAGAGGCTGCCTGGAACCCGGAGGCTCGTTAGGGGCAAGATCCTAAGGGCTCCTAATTGGGCCGGTCAGGGCCAAGCAGTCTGAAAGAAGGGTAGGGGGAGTCAATCTCAAGATCTGAGTTTGGTGAGGGGGAGCATGGAGGGGTGTGGCGGTTAATGGTAAAGGGGGCTTTCCAAGTCACATGAAAGTTTGTGGGGATGAATGTACCATAATTAGATTAATAAGTAGCTTAATTTATCGCAGCAGAGGATATCAGCGGCTCCACATTAGAGGCAGGCCAGAAGATTAGCCTTGATCGCCGTTTCCAAAACACGATTAGCCCCCCTTTACAAAGTCTAGGCTCTTTCACAGGTTCCTACCACAAGGGCTGGGATTAGAGAAACATGTTGAATAATCAGGAGTGCTCCCGCATGCTCCTCTCAAGTCTGCACCACAGCTGGAGGTGCATTGCAACCTTTTGCCCCCACCCTGTCCTGCTCATGACACTTATCAATTAGACTATTACAGAGCCAATTAAAGTCAAGGGCAAACTACACTAACAGCAGGATTCAATGTACCACCCAGGTTCAAATGAACACTTTCTATATGTTTGCTTTATCACATGCATGCACTTGCCAAAACATGAGTCAGTCTTAAACAATATCAAGCAAGTCAGCAGAGGGGTAGTATTCTCACAATGGCTTTTTACCATGAAGTGAAGCCCAGTCAATTAGAATCTTTGTGTGTGTGTGTGACCACTAAGTCATTTGGATATCCCAAGAGCCCCTGGGGACAAACAGCTTCATGGCTAATTGATTGCCCCCACAATTTCCTCTAGAATTCCAATAAAGGCTTCAACATATGTTTGCTTCAGACCCAACCACCAGCCACATGCAGCATGAATGCAGCACTCTTACTAAGCTTTAGATCCCTTGATCCTCTACATGCTCAACATTCAGTCACTTGTTTAAAAAAATTATGGGCCTTGAGCCAAGAACTTCGCAGAGTAGCCCATCTACTGTATGTAGAGAGGTTGCAGCTGTTTCCTGAAAAGGTACTCTAACAATATCTCTTGATACTATACTAGAATACTAGAATTGCACTGAATATAGACAGGAAGGAGCATAACAGAGGAATCCATAGAACGAGAAACATTAACCTTAAAAAAAACAGCAACTTTTACATTTCCAGCCGCTCTGCAGCCACCGCAGGCCAATTATCCTGTGTGACTTTGCAGTGTCATGCATTGGTGATAGTGTGCACAGAGTCAACATGTCCTACAGTCTGAGCTTGCTGGCTGAGATTGGCCTTAGCCCCTGCTCACTCTGCCATACAGGTCACTACAGCTGGACTTACCTGCAGCCTAGCCTAATCTGGTCTGTGGCTAGATTTGTGTGTGTGTGCGTGTGTGTGAGTAGTGTAGAGACCTTCCCTTCCACTGTTTGGAAAATTATCCACTATCCACTAATGTTAACATACTATTATTATTGTTTGATTTTGTTTTTGTTATTAACATTATTATTGGACAATGGAATATGTATTTTAGTAAAATGTAAAAACAATTAGAGAATACCAAAATCTGCACATTAAAGTCATATTTATCTTTGTTTAAAGTGCTCCTCTGAGTCATCACTTTCTTACCCACCATCATTACTTAACTAAACCTTTAATACTCCAAGCTCTTTATTCCACTATTATATGAATTAGTAAAATCAAGATTAGTTTGACTTTTTAAAGTGGTACCCTGACCTTTGAAATCCATCAGTGACATCAGATTTTCAAATTTGAAGTGTGGTTGAAAATAAGGAAAAGACCTTCTTAGTTAGAGCTGCATCTGAGAATGCAGCAGTAAATTTTAAATCCTACTTTAACTTTAAATGAGAAAAAAACTCTCTAAAGGGAATAAAGAAGTATCTACACGTTAGTATAGACAATGTACCAGGTCATGATTGCCTTTTATGCACACAGACTGTTGCCAGTTTCATCAGCATTCAGCCAGTTCTCTCCAAAACCTCACCCCAACATCATGGCCCAGCACACTATCTGCCCTCCGCTTATTAGATAGCAGCTGCTAAGCACTTTGCTGGTGAAGCAATGTCTGTTGATGAACAAATGAGGGAAAAACAAACAAACCCTGGTCTTGATCAGGCCATGTGCAGTATGCAGCGCGTTGCGTGCCATGCTCCGCTCCGCTAGCTACCCCAGCAGCTAGTTTTCACCATGCACCAAATTAGGAACCTTTGCCATCAGGCAGACAGCTGGCAGCCTTCCCCTGGGAATGCCAATTAAGTTTGTAAAACATTTAGACAACAAAACTGTACAAGAGAAAAACATCCCATAGAGGCAGCCATCCCCACAACTCCCAGCAGTCCTCACCATGACCTCAACTGCCCCCCTTCCATCTGCAGCAGCCTCAGGAAACACCACCTCAGAGCATAGACAGGCCCTAGAGAATAGCAAATATGTTCAGTGAAATACATGAATACTCGATCAAAGCCATTGATTTTGTCGCTCTAATGTGTTGTTACAGCAAATTAAGAGATGATGTTTTATTAATAAGGTGGTGCCTTATTAAATCAGCAGCACAGACATCTCCTAAACAGTCACATATTAACTGGCAGCTCCATAACATTGACACAGTCACTTATTTTTACAGTCAGTAGAAGATACTAAACATCTCAAATCTACCAATGTTGGCTTCTTATGCTACACAAGGTGTCATACCTACAAAACCATGAAGTGCAGCAACAAACTTCAACACTATTCTTGATCAAGGGTCCAAATGGTAACCTGAGTTTTTGGCCTAAGGAAAAAAGCTGGGAAAGGATTAGAATAATACCCAAGTAGCTTTCTGATAATTGAACCCTTGAGTAGGAAAGGAATATGTTGGCCTTAGGGAAGAGTGTGACCCACGCTCTCCCATCAGTTGCTTGTGCAAAGACTTGTTTGTTCATCCAGGCAGCCCACTCCACAGTTGTTTCAGTGTGACACACTAGAATGTGACAGACAGAGTGACAGCGTGAGTAAGTAATTGAGACAGGATGCAAAAAAGATCCTCTGAGCCTTAAGTAAATGGATGTGGGAGAATGCCCCCCCACACATGCACATAGAGCACTATCCCCGCTTAGGGCATCTCTATCAATGTTAATTAGCCGAGCAATGATGAATGTGGAAGCTAAATGAAGTTATTTCATGTAATCTGTGTTTCTTTTGAAAGATCATTCATTGTGTCAATAAACCTCTGTTTGAATTCCTTTAAGACAACATTGTTACAGTGAGAGGGGAGAGGTGATGGAGCTGAACGACTGAAAATGAAGAGGAAATGCAGCTACGAAAATGTAGTCTGCAAATCGTAGAGGTCCCCACACAGGCTGAATTTATTAATTCATCACATGAGATTTTCTTTCATCTCTTTTGTTTGAACCACTATTCCCTCCTTCACGTCCATCCCTCTGAAACTGATTCATAATTCAAAAGTACTTGTAACATCATTACTTTCCATATGCTTGGAATATTAAGCTACAGGTGGTCTACAAATTGTCACCAATATACACATTTTTTTTGGCCAGTGCACTAAACAGGAGTTGCAAATGAAATCAGTCTACACTCGTAACTGAATTATACTACCAATCACTAAACTCAAAAGATTGTTTCTGCGTGGAAGGACAGGAAAACACAGAAATGTGTAAAGTTGCTATAAAACAAAAAATAACTATGAAACAGTCCATACAGCTAAAGATTACAGTTGAGTTTGGTTGAAGCCATCCATTTTTATATTACACAGTCTTTTTGGTCCATTGTTTAAATGAAAATATCAATTAGAGCAGTATGGAAATAATAGCCATCAAGAATATGTATCAAACACCTCAGGGGGATCTAACAGCTGTGTCCTTTAAAATGAATCTCACTCTGTCTTACTCAGCAGTTTAACTATCACCTTATTTAAAAGCTTGCATTCTTTGCTTCCCTTTTTACCAATAAACGTGCATTTAAACCTTCCTAAATTTAAATGTACTAACTAAATTTGAACTCCTGAGGATGATTGTAGAAGAGCAGTGCTGTGGAGGCTGGAGACAGTGCACCACCAATGGCCTTGTTTTCACAGAGGAACAATGGCCAGCACAAACAGGACTTGGACAGGTAATTTCCTGACCTTGAAATTCACTTTGCCGTCTGTGTGGCATTTTAGTGCCAAGTGCAGAGCGCATGGTGCACAGACGAAGGCAGAAGGCAGAAGGTGCAAAGAGGTGGGAGGTCTACTCAGATGAGGCAAGTTGGTTAAAAAGTGAGAAAAGGTGACTTGTTGCTAAATGTAGATATATCAGAACGTCTTGGAGCCACTTATTTTTTTTAAACCACATTCGAATATTATTTGCTTATGTTGATAATATTAAATATTTGTAGAAGCCGAAGCAAAGACACAGAAGAAATGCACAGGGGTTCAGGAACAATGTGTAAAATATAAATCAATCAGTTACCTGATTGCTTTCTATCTAACTGCTGCTAAGTGGTCTATCTGTTGTCCACAGCTGTTTTATACTTTATGTGTAGAGATTTGCAGCAGGACACTTGTGTTGGAAAGGTGCAGCCATTTAAAAGTGCTGTGCCAGTGCACAGTGCCATTACACACAGCTGTCTGTTGTTTACTGTTATCAAATCAGTTGATACCAGGCTGTTACAAAAGAATACTGTAAATACAAATATGTCACTAGTCTGTTATGACTCAGTGTTTAGTTGTTTATGCGTGAGCTCATAAAGTTTGTGTGTCCTGTACAACTTTTAGCAAATGTTTGTGTTTTAGTCCTTCTAAATGCTCCTGTGTGACACTATGATTTATCCTTTTAATGACATGACTGACAGTGCTATGTCAGAGCAATGTGCAAAATGTGGCTGACTAAGAGTTTCAATTTATTAATCTCTAAGGGGCTAATGGAGAACATCTAACACTCCTTGCACTGAAGACCTCCTGTTTCTTTGCTCTTGGAGGGTTAAAACAGAGCTCAAAGACTATAAACTTAACTTTCCAATGTTGCAGCTCTCTTATAAATCAAGAGCAGTAATCAGCAGATTAAACTGTTGCCACTGTCATTGTCTCTGCGTGTGATATTCTTCTCTCCTCTCTCATCATATCAGATGACCTCTCTTTCACACATGGCACACGTGCACACACTGACAGCTCCATAATTCTCCTGACAAACAGCTCAGTAAATGATCACTTTGCCCCTGTGTTAACTGCCAGACTGGGTGTAGAGCGCTCAGACCCAGGAATGAAGCCAGAATTTAATTTCGTCAGACTGTGTGCTCCATCTAGATACACTTTTATTAAGAAATGAAAGCTGCTAATTTTAGATACAAGCTGTGTAAATTCACCGGCTGCTAATGGAGTTCCATTTTAGAGAGGGTCTTTTCCTTTTAGGGCTTTTAGAATCTAATCTCAGCCCATTGTCAGGATGGCCAGGGTGTCTAATCACCCTTAACCTTGCATCAGTGCCATAACCCCTTCTTTTTTTTTTACATAATAACAAGACTTTTAGCAGTCTACTGACTGCACCTTCTACCAGAATCACCACAACTAATGGGATCTAATCTAAACAATAAGCAACATTAATATATATGCAAATCAGCTGAGACTACATTTTAGCAGTGGAGATAGACCTAGTTGGCATACACTTGTATCGTTTCTGTCACATGTGTCACTTAGTCATTAATTACTGTTAACATTCCTAAAATGCAAATATGTGGTTCTGCAAACAGCAGCATATGTATCTTTTGTTAATAATATTCTGGGAGGAAAAAACCCCCTTTCCCTCTTGAAGGTCCAGCAGTGTGAGGAGAATTTGAGGCACTGGGGGTTGAGGGTTGCAGGTCGGCTGTTCAAAGCCACTCTGTGCATTGTTGGGTAGTAGGGGATTAGGTCTCTCCAGGCTGCAGAATTTGCTTTCTAATTAAAAGGGATAAGATGTAGAAAAATAGTGAGGGGTATTACTACTGTAGAAAGGAAGGGGGAGGAAAGCACAAATGCTGAAAAGAGGGATAGAAGTTTGTAGTGTCACCACCACTGGTGTTTGATCACAAGACTAAGCAAAAGTTACCAACCACTTATTCTGACTCTCACTAACCATTTTCACCCTTGCACTCCATCCATGTCATTAACTTTGAGCCTCAAAAAAGATGAAATTGTCATGTTATTTTTCCTTTACTAACTATTTCTATGTGATGATGGGAAATGTGCACTGACAGTAATTGGCAGGCTGCAGAAGGTATATTAATCTGTAGTTTCTGTTTCAATCTCTGTGGCTCATAATATTTGAAATGATCTGTAATATAACACACCACTTACAAAACCCCTGTCAAAGTCTTTCTATGGATTTTAAAAGAACAAGATATAACATATCTATTAGTGAGTTTAATAGGTACTAGCAGGTGGTTTGTAACATTTGGACAGAGGCAGGGCAGCTGTTTCCCCATGTCTTGGGGTAACTGGCTGCTGACTGTAGCTTTAGCACACAGCCAAGAAAGCAGTATTGATCTCCTAATCAAATTCTCAGAAAGAATGCAAAAATTAAAAACGTTTGCTCTAATCCAGCACTACATTTCAGAAGGAATTATTGTGCTCCACAAGTTTTACCCAACAGCTAAAGTCAGTTATTTTTAGATTAAAAATTCACATGAAAAACATGTGATCATCGTTAAGAAAAATACCTTTTTAGTTAGTTTAGAAGTTACTAAATTACAAATAAAATTAGCCCACTATAACAGTAAAATGTCACTTACACATTCAGTTAGTTTTCTCATAAAGTATTAATTTGATACTTAAAGTACATTTACTTGTTATTCTTCTGAACCTTTACTGTTGAATGCAGTACTTTTACTAGTAATTGAGCAGTGTGATATTACTGCTTCTATTTAAGCAGAACACCTGATACTTCTATCACCACTGACAAAAATAAGGCAAAAGCAATAGTGAGGACTATTGTGTTAAAGTATCTCAGAATACTGAAACACTTCATTTGAGCCACTTACCAGTATAATACTGAACCCAGGGGGCTGGTCAGTGACCCAGCATGTGTTTTTATTTAACCCTTTACTCCAGTGTCCATCCCTTCTTACAAACGGACCCTGAGTTTTAAGCACACAGAGGCCTGATTCTTTTCTTCTGAGCCCTGGGAGGTTAACGACATGCCAACAACAAGCTCGTGGAGAACAGGACCTCCACCTCTCTCCCCTCCTCTTTTGGCTGCCCCCCCAACCAGCACACATGCACTGGTGTTTTGTGGTTGCTCTGCACCAGCACAAACCTCGCTAAAACCTTCAAGCCCTACAAACTTCATCTCAAGCGGGGCTCATTTCTTGGTAGTGACTGATTGCTGAAGCACCCCACACCACCACCACTCCTCTATTTTTATCAAGCTCCATGAAGCTCTCACCTTTTACTCCCAGGCAATCCGATCCTATTTGGAGTGTGTGACGAGGGCCATTCTCCATCACCTCACTGATCAAGAGCCCCCCTGTAAAGCAGGCCCAGGGATGAGCAGGTACAGATTTGGGGAGAAGAGGGAGTGGGGCATGTAGTGAAAGAATCTGCAGTGAGCCAGGGAGAAGATTAAATGGCAGCTAACCGCCAGCTCTCCTCTACCCCCACCTCCTTCTTTCCTCAACACTCCCTTCTACTTCACTGGTGTCCTGAGGGGGAGTACCAGAGGGAGGCTGCTGGGGAGGAAGAAAGCAAGGGGAGGCCACTGGCACAGTGGTCGCTGAGCCATCTTGTCATCATAGCAGGACAAGCTCATTCAACCGTGTCCTCTGTACCCTCCCATCTTATTCCACACACTGTATTGCCCTCCACTGAAATCCATCAAAACCCCTCTATTGGCCCTTGCCCCCCCCTTGTTGGAAGAGTGCTCTCCACTGGTGTCTTTTCTTTTTTTAAAGGGCAGAGATGAGTCCTGAGCTCTGCAGCATTTCCAGGCGTCCAAATTAATTTGCGTCTGGGCAGCAACATGAGAAGCACGGGGCTATTTGATGAGAGTGTAGGGCAATGACATGCACTGGCAGTCATGCATTGATCTCTTGCTTTCATTCCTTGTCACTTTCCACCTCACCTTATTGCCAGATTCTTGCCAGTCTTGGCCACATGGGTCGCACACAAACCAAGACTGTTGTCTCTAAAACGTGTAATAAATAGTGTGCCTTACAAACACTTACAAATATAATTCTTGATGCAAGCTTAAATTACCAAACCACTAAAACCATCAGCAACCCAAAAACCAATCATTAACTGTATTGTCCTCACAGCAATTAAAATGAGGATGCACTCAACTGAACAATTTCTGAAAATCCCTCTGCTAATTTTCTGATCAATACCTCAAGAACAGATCAGTTTCATAATAACAAACACAGTAAGGACATCTACAAAACAGCATTCCTTTAGTTTGATGAATGGATGTCAAAGTGAGCTTAATGCAATTTGACATGCATTTGAAGTTGTGATCCAAAAAGGGAACTGCAGTTAATGCCTAATTAGCATCCCTAAATAATAAAGCAACTTAGACTAATAATTATTGCATGTACTCATTCTACCAGTTGCGCTGACAATTAACCTTTCTCAACTGGTGATTCGCAATTTGAGTAAATCCTGTTATCAGCAAATATAACACATGGCACACACACATACACGTTTCAGACACCACTCAAGGAAATCTATGCAGTGTTTACGGTCGGAAAGCAGAACAACAAAACAAACAGCAGATATCTACTTTCAGTAAACACCACCCAACCACTTACACAGTATCTTCCCGGTGGCTTAGAGTGGGTGGGGAATCAACTTTAGGTGGCTGCTGTGAATGTCATTGAACTACTTATGTTTACGCAGGCTTAATATTGCCGTGACAAGGTCTCTTTAAACATACAAAGAATTCTTCTAAACGTATCAGGTCAATTTTACACCAGGGTCTAGTTTTATAAATGGTTGTTGTTGCTGTTAGGAAAATTAAAAATTGAAATTTTATAGCGTAAAGAGAAATGGAAGAATTTAAGTAACATCAAGCAGCAGTGGAGAACCTCACAAAAGAAAGTGTGATTTTCTACGGTGCTGCTGACCACTGTTCAAGTAACAAATGCTGTCCAAGTCTCTGATATTAGATCACTGGAGCCAAAAACACGATTACCCAGAGACAAAATAAAGGTGAAAAGACTCAGGATTGAGCATTCTCCCAAAATGTCTCTCCCTCATCCCAATTTGGCAGCACTTGGCTTGTTGCCCACTCACATTGTGTGGATGGCCCTGCCATTGTTGCCATGGGGATGTGTGGACCTGCGCAGGCCCTGAAGGCAGAATGGCCTGGTGGTGAGGTGGGGGTTATCATCAGCAGCAGACTCTGCTGGGCCACCATCCAGAGGCCTGGGTGCAGGAGGAGCTGTGAGGCAGCGGAGCTCCCTCCCTCCCCTATCTCTGCAGGGCCTCTCTCCCTAGTGGATGTTGCCGCTGTTTCAAGCCCAAACGGAGGCTTTGACATGGGACTCAGTAGTGCAGGGCTCCGGCGTGTCCACTGGGGGTCGGCTGCCTGACTCCCGTAAGCCTGGGCCAGACGGGGTGGGAAGGGGCCAGGCGAGGCAAGCTGGACTGTGGCCCAGTGCGGTGACTGCCTGTCTGCCCAGGCGCTGGGCCACGCTGCTACTCCTCCCTGGGCTCGTGCCCCTGCACTTGGATTTCAAAGGGATGTGACAGGGGGACCAGCTTTCCCTCTCCATTGCAGGATCTCTGCCCCACCAACAGCTTCTCCAAAGCCCCCCTCAAACAGCTTTCGGCCCCCACTCTCACCCAGCCCCCAAATGCCCCTCCAACAGCTTTTCTGTTTCGGCCATGAACCCAGGCTCCCTCTCACACTGTGCCATTCCCACCACTGCTGCCTCACATTTGGGAGGAGAAGGGGGGAGGTTGTGCTGCTACACTGCACCCATCTGCCCCATGTCTTTCCATGCTGTGGACCATGATGCTGCAGCATGGCTCTCTGGGTGCCATAAAGACTCTGGCAAGTACACTGGGCCTTCAAGCCCCCCCACCCTTTGCACTCTCCCTGTCCGCCACATGCACACACTGATGCACACCATCTGATTTAAAATGTACTTCCACAAAAACTAGTGCATGTGATGATGCTCATGTACTGAGGAGACAGATGGTGGTTAATACAGATGGATGATTTAGAGTCAAACTGAGACAAACAATATGATTTTTAAATGCTCTTGAAATTATTCAAGCCACCTCTGCTACACCCAAAGAGCACTACGCCATCTGAAAAAGATCTGAGTCAGATACGGTGCCACTGTGTCTGTGTGGCAACCAGCTCATTCAGCATCTGGCCCATCATCAGTAAGCATCCTACAAAACCGAAATGACACTGACAGGCTGAGTTTCAATTGGCTGAGATCTCCTTCTCTCCCCCCTCTCTATCTAGGTTTCTCTCTTCATCGCTCCCCGCATGGCATTTCTCTGGCAGGTCCTCCAGTGAAATTCCTCTCCTCCTGGTCTCAGCATTCCCGCAGCCAGCCTCCCTGCCTGGGCGAAGCAGAGTGGCTGGGACTGGGACTGGGTAGGACAGCGCTCCCCCCGAGCTTGGTCCCAAGCTATGGATATAACTCCAGCCCACAACACATTCCTCCAGCCGCTGACCAGTCCCCCCAGCAACCAGGAGAGAGGTGAAGAGAGGAGGGATGGAGGCTTAATGGTGGTTTGTTATATATTATCTGCTGTTCTACATCAGGGAGCACTGTTAAAAATTGTCAACATCTTGCAGGAAACAACTTTTACTCATCAACATGCCTTTCACTGTAGGTGTTCAGATAACTGTCTTGTAAACAACTCTCACAGTGTGAATTTGTATTTTCTCTTTAGTGGTCAGTTCAGTGAAAAGCCTTATCAGTGGCTCACTAGTAGTGAACAAGGTGCACATGGAAATCTGATGTTTCTCAGCATGTTAACAGACAATGCCCTCCTCCACTTGTGATGTGATGTGATGTGATTTGCTGCTAATCACAGTCTGTCAGTTCATAGCTGTTCCTGGACAGCTCAAGTAGCAGGAGGACAGGATCCGGACGGTCCCCTCCCTCCTCCACTCCCTCCTACTTCTCCCCCAAGCCGAGCCAGGCGCTGTGTTTACTCTCCTAATTACAGGGGAGGGGCCGGCTGACAGGCGAGCCATCACAGATTCCCCACAGGCCTGGGGCTGGGAACCCTACAAACACCCGCCACTGTCTCCCAAATGTGACGGCAATGTCCAACTGTCACAGGGGAGCCTTCACTGGCAAAACCCAAGGGCCCAAAGAGAGATATTAAAGACATGAGAGGAATTGGCACAGTTGGCACTAACGGTGGGTACGCTTGGGAAGTCGAAGTGGGAAGCTGGGGGCATCGCCAAAGTGTCATTCAAAGCAAAGTGGAGTTTGGACAGGGCACAAACACCGATTTACACACACACACACATCATTGCTCTTCCTCTTATAAGGCGGGAGAGTTACATGTACCAAACAAGAAACTTAAGCTGTGGAGCCACTAAATCATGTGATAGACTATTTTGGTAAAAGTTATCCCAATGGATAGCATCATTCACTCCTTCTGGACTAACACAAACACATATATTTTAGCTATTCAATGAAGCATCTGTCCAATAATTTCAGGTTTTTCAAACACATCACTTATTGTTATTTTAATAGTCACAAAAACTCACCATTTAAAGTCCAGCTGTTCTCAAAAATAAGTTGTGCTTGTGGTATTTGACTTTTTTTTTCTTCTTCTATTTCACTGTGCAGAGTTTGACGGTTTTCAACTTTACATACTAAGGAGGAAATATTTCTCTGAGCTCATTTAAAATATGAGTTTATGATTTTGTGGCATCACATAGTGCCTGGAAGTCAATAGGTGACATTGGTGTGCGAAATGCGCTTGACTAAAGTAGGGGACATTTCATCTAGAGGTTAACCTTTAGCAATTAACAATATTCAAAATTTTTGATGAGGGAAAATACTTTTTTAAGAAGCTTTTTTGAGGAAACAATATACTGGACAGAAATTATTGCTAAAAGCTGAGTATTTTATCATGTCATATATCATGTCTAAAGGGGGTCTTTAAAATAAGGCTCCTTAGACTCAGTATGTGGAATACTTTGAAACAAGTTGAAAATTATATAGTCACTCAGGGTTTCTACTTAACTATATGGAAATGATATAGTATCTTTTATAGCATATATATAGGATAGTGATGGAGAAATAGAAACAGCCTATCGATCAATGACTGAGACTTTGATAAAATATGCACTAAGTTTAATAAACTGTGCCTACAGTAAGTGTTTGCTTGTGCAAACCTTAATCCCAGGGAGGTATAATCCACTAGAGGTGGTAACGCACCAGTGCTGTTGGGGGGTCTGATAGGATCCTTCTGGAAGCACGGTGGCTGACCCTATCACATATTTAGGTCAAATAAATCAACGGTGTTAAGAGAAAGGTTAAAACGGATGAATTGTCTCTTCACCAGCTCTCCCAACCAACCACTCAGTTCGTCCCGTTCCCTAACGGCAACACACACCTCACCCCTGAGAGGCAAGACAAGAAAACCATTTGATAAATCATGAATAGTCACAGTTGTGCAAGTGCTGTGACCATTTCTACAATTTATTATGGGGATTACACACAAAATCACACAATGTAACATTTTCAAATGTGTTATGAATGCCTCCCAGAATCCAATTCAAATCCTAGGTTACCAAATAAGCCTGAACAAATCCCCCACATTGAGTTCTTCCTCCTTTGAAGACTTGAGAGGTCCGGTCTGCAGGGCAGGTTTTACCACACCATGGAGACACCTCAGCACACAGGAGAAGGCTACTGATGGATAAGTGAAGGAAGAGAGAGCAGGGTGGAGGTTTGACAATGATACCTACATAGAAGTCATTATTTGAAAATTCATTTTAATTAACAATCACAACAAACACACATTTGATCGTGAATAAACTTGGTTTTGTACCTTGGCTATGATAACAAAATGTAACAAACAAAATTAAGAGTTTAATTTATAAATGAGCACATGCAAATTGGAATACATCTAAAGATGTCTCCTTGGAGAAGAAGCAAGAAATATCCAGAGTGCGTAAAGACTTTGCACAGTTCATTCAGTCAGTGTTAACCTTGAGGCAGCAGTCTTTTTTCCGCCTCATATTTGTCCTTGTCAATTCTCCACCAGTCTTGACTTTGCCTCCTCATTGATGATCTGAAGGCGAGTGTATTTAATTGCATCCGTTTGTCTGTTGGCAATCTCCTGTGCAAGCACAACACAAACAATTACAGTACAAATTAAAAGACATGTCATATTAATGGAACCAGCAAACTTGGCAAACACACAGACACAGCATTCTGTAGGCAGCGTGTTTAGATTTATGGGAAAGTGTATGCAAAAAAAAATAGTAAAGTATAATATAGAAACTAGCATACTGACTCATTTTCTCTAATGCTTATAAACCTTTACAATAAGAGTAAATGTAGCATTGTGGATAATTACTAATAACTCATGCAGAGTGTTGCCAGGGCACCTCTGTGTCAGTAAACTCTTCCCAAACTGACACTGAATGGGGTTTCTCTCCCTTTAATCCCTAAGGAGGAGACTGAACGTGTTTTGATGACCTCTAGGGTCAGTTACATGTTACATTACACAAAGGTTTAGCTCCTTTGTGATAAGGGAACAGTGTGGGGAAATCCCTGTTTAGACATCTTGCTAACTATGCCCTGCACCTTATTTTTTCAGAGTAGCAGCAGTGCCAACATATCCATCAAACCTGCCAGGCTAATTAAAATACAGCTTATGATTATCCTACTTCAGCACATCTCTCTCACTCTCATAACCAAACACACGCTATGTGCTGAAAAAAGGTTTGTAACCCTAATTCTAACATCACTTGGAGCAGAACACATGATCCAAAATCAAATAATAAAGACTTTTAACTAAAATGTATTTTTACTAAAGTATATGACAGTAAATATCACATTTTTGGAAAATCGTAAAAAGAGATGAAATAAATTTAAAGTTGACTATTAAGTTAAAAGTGAAATAAATCAGTTTCCAGCTAATATTTACTAATATTCATAAAAGCGTCGTGTTTAATATAAGTATAGAAGACAAAAAATAAACAGTTAACTGAATAAGAAAAGCTCATTATAGTGACTTCTAGTTGTTTATTGCAAAAACGCAATAAGCAGAGACTGATGTAAAATTCCACACGCAGAAGGAAAAGCATTTCTTTACATTACAGATTATCAGCGTTTCTGTACGAGTTGCCTTTACTGGATTTTATCCTTTTTCCTGGCTCTTTTTTGAGCTCAAAATGAATTCCACCAACACATTCCTCATATTCAGCCAAGCGAAAATCAAACAAGGAAGGAAAGAGGCAGATGAGAGAAGACGAATTCCTCCTGGGTAGTTAGAGATGTATGTGCATGGTGAGCCTATACATTATTACATTATAACTCACTAACATTTGTGTTTTGGTTTGCAGAGACGCAATTTAATTTCTTAATGTGACTTTATTTTTTTCTATTTCATTTGAAAGCAAAAACATAGTGTATATTTATTGGTTTTATGGCTTCATGATTATTTGTTATGGCTGGATAAGGCGCAGAGGGAGAAACGGGGGCTGGCTGCCCATTAACTGTTATATCTTGAAATACTTTTTTTCTTTTCAGGATTATCAAACAAGGGTCAAACATTCAGGCCTGTGCAACGTATTTGAAAGGATGTGCACGCAACGCATTAACTGGTAGAAATCACAGGTTGGAGCAGGCCTGGTGAAATCCTCACCCTCAGGTTGAGTGTAGCAGAGGCGGAGATAAAAGCCGTCGTCGTCAATTAGCCGGGAGTCAGTGGGAGCGCTGCTCGCCAGAGGCGTTTAACTCCTTCTCCCTTTAAACGTCCTTTTAAGATACAAAGTCCCCGCGGAGGGCCTGGCTTTACAATTTAATAAATTATTGAGCAATTTAAACTGAGAGATCCAGCTGATAACAGCATCACACGTCATGATTTTCCACGCACCATTTTGAAAGTCTCGCGTTAGGGCACATTACCACGCAGCTGCTGAATATAGTCACACATTTTTAAAAAATGTAGTTTTTAGCAGCAGTTATTTTCAGGTACAACTAAACTCCCTGACATAGGTCCGATCTGTTCAGATGTAACATAATAGCATTTTATACTAAACTTTTATAAGAGGTTAAAGGTCTCTTGGCTATTTAAACTGCTCTAAACATGATGGATCTTATGCAGTAAAATGCGAGAAGACTAAATGCAGCTGTTTGTTCACACAACAAACAGCAACTTAATTAATGTCTCTTTGAAGATGCCCCATGCGTGATATATGATATTAATTAATTTAATATGAATTAATGTATATGAATTTACTACTACATCAGGTTAAATAATTATTCGGTGTGTGACTAGGCTGTAAAAATATGTAAATAAGAATAAAATACATTTTTTTAAGAACATAAAAAATAAACAAAGACAGATACCTGGATGTGTTGCAGCTTCTTTCCTCCAAACAGGGAGACTCACACCAAAACTTTTCCTCTCAGGTTCCTCTTCATGGTAAAAGAAATCCAGGGTTATGATCCACACAACTGCTTCCTCTGATCGAAATCTGTCAACAGAGTGGTCACTGAGTTTGCAAAGTTGATACATTGCGCTGGGTATCAGTTTGTGGGAGCATCAGCAGGATGCAGCCCAGTTTTCCCAGCAGCTCTGACTGCACCTTTGACTCTGGCCTTCCACAGAGAGAGGCAAATGACGATTCTTAAAACCCACGGTCTGCCTGTGTTTATAAATCTAAATCAATATTCAAATCTGTTTGAAGTGAGCGGGTGTGTCCGTGCAAACACGCAGTGTGTGTGTGTGTGTGTGCGCCAGTGTGACTGTGTGTGTGTAGGTGTCCCACAAAGCCTCTTAAGATGATACATTTACCAAGCCGTGACAAAAACCTTCGGCATATTATTTTGAGATGGGCACGCAGGTTCAAAATTCAAGTGACGTAGAGGAGCCTTATTTGTCCCTTTCAGCTTGTAGGTATAAAAATGATCCTTAAACGAAATGATTTTATAAGAAATGTAGCAAATATTTAAAAAATGTGCTTTTATAATGTGGGAACACAAAACCCATAAAAGTGCATTTTAAACCCCAAATTAAATAACAACCTTACCTTCTTATGCAGAAATATTTTATCTCCCTTCACATCTTCCTCTTACAGTAGCTGTTTTATGTGAAGTAAAAAAAATGTTCGCCCTGTCGCCAACAGCAAAATCGGCCTATTTCTGTCCCCAGTCTCCGTCTCCATCCTCCTCCTCCTTGCACGCACACTGCAGGTCCGGTGCGTTTAAGTCCTCGGCTGCTCGGTGCCTCGCGGTGGGAATTCCCTGTAAATATTCTGGGTGAATTTTTTGGCGCAGGCCTTATCAGGCTGATGGGAGCTGACTGAGCTGGCTCTGTGGATGGGAGGACAGTTTTAAGGAAATAAGTCGCTCTAAATCCCTTTTTTTTTGCGACGCGCTGGAATGTGAGAGGACGCTGCAGCCTTCACACGCACAGCTCTGTTTTAGTCCAGCCGACTTGTTCCCTGTTTCTTTTTATCACAGATTTATTTTTTATTTCATTTTAACTCTTAAAAGCTTCTCTATATTCTTTTTGACGCGTGTCATAAAGTAAATACAGCTGCATAATTTTATAAGACGCTTTGATATTTCTAGATATTCCGAACTTTTTCATGTAAAACCGAGTTTTTAAACAGGAAAAAACTAATTTGGGCTGTTTTAGACGCTCTCAAAGAAAAATCATGCAGATGAGAATTTTTAGGAACCATGTGCCACAAATGCATGTTACTGTTACATGAGTTATATTTTCGGAAAACTCTTTATTTGCGCTCTCCACCCTCCCAGCCTGTAGCCTTTAACACTTCCCTTAGTTTAATGCTTCCGTTGGGTAATAAAAATGTAACAAAGAGAACTAAAATGACTTTTCTCGATTTAAAATCCACTCCTCATCATCCACCGGCATATCGTTTATTATCAATGTCCTCTCTGCGGTGGGGTGGGGATGTTGTCAGTCGCCCAGTCGCTGCTATTGGCTGAAGAACTGTGCGTCAAAAAAGTAGCTGGAGACATTTGTTCCCCTGAAAAAAAGAAAAGAAATCCTCCCCACCAGTGTGAGAGACGAAGACAGAGACAGACCTCAGCTCAGTCCTGCGGCTCCCATTGGCTGGCAGTTTGTACAAAATCCAACTCAAACCACTTCACTCACAACACACCAACAAATCCTAAAGGCGTACATGCAGCCTCCTCCATCACTCCGCCGCTGTAGCACCGCTTCGAAACCTGACGCAGGCGCTCAACATTTAACTTTTATCCGCGCTGCTGTTCTGTCTCTGAAGACGGCGGCTCCTGCTCCTGCTCCTGCTCCTGCTCGGTTTTCTGCGTTTTTACCCGCCAGGACGTTGATCTGTTCTGAGTTTTATTATTTCTCCTGGAGGAAACCAAGAAGACAAAGAACTTTACACCCGTCGATACCAGGGTGAGTTTTACAGTTAC
>OMLM01014696.1:55628-68101 GCA_900302695.1 Helostoma temminkii
CTATTATAATAATAATTATTATTATAATTATTATTGTTGTTGTTGTTGTTGTTGTTATTAGTTGTATGCGTTATCAAAACTGGAAGCCTACAGGAATCCACATCGGTAAAATGTCGCATTTATAAACGGTTCAACTATGTTATTGGAGCTAAACTAAAATAGCAGTGAAAAGGCTTTAGGCTGTTTAGTGACATCAAACTGCGGATAAAGGCTGAACACCGTTAAACTCAGTGAATTTCATTTGAAGACGACACAGATGATGTAAATGTTCACAGTGCAATTATAGTAGCAAACTGTTAATAAATAGAAGGACAGACCCAAAGCTAAATTACAGCTTTTCTGATATTATAACTGTTTTCATATTTAGCTGTATGATTGCTGTGGGTCATGTTTGACTAATTTCACACTCTCTCTGGCTGAAGCAAAAAACCGCAACCGATGACGCTGAGTTCATATTCAGTCACATTTTTCATAGCCTGACACATATTTCTCCTCGATGTGAATTTACACAAGAAATAAAGCGACAGAGGGAAAACTGTGCAGGTGAAAACAGCTCGGAAAGGAAGAAAATACATTTAGGCCTGATATCAGGGGCCTTTTCTCACTAGTGCCTCTCCACTGATTCCAAAGATGAATCATTAATACGGCAATAAACCAACACCTCTTTTTTTAATATTAGAGATTTCAGTGTCTTAATGTTTTTGCATTGAGTGCAGTTCTAGTGAATGGACATTTCCAACCATTTAATTTCCCCCTTGTACTTTGAAATATGTTTTCTCCAAAGTGTTGATGATTATTCACATCAGATATATGATTACTTACCAAACCAAACGTGCAGGAGAAGTGATTAAAGAGGAAACTGTGTTTGATTTGCAGCAGGAGCCTGAAGCACTTTGGACTGTAGCTGGTGATACAAAACCGCAGCCGCACGTAGATGCTTTTCGGATTATCTCATTCATTCATCAACAGAAAAACAGTTATCATAATTAATTCTTGGACATGGTAATTATTATCGAGCTGGTCTGTGCAACTACAAGACGGGTCTGTTTTAAGTGTGACAGATTGAGATGAGGGGGTTAAAACCGTTGGATATTGAAAAAAATGCAACTAATCAAGACGCACAGTGGGGATAACGGGTGAGGGTCACTGAAGTTGAAGTGACAGTAATCACACATTTACCGATCAACGTCACAGAGTAAATTATTTCTGCTGAAATAACAATCACATGTTTACTGGGAAAACATATTTCCTACAAACCGTGCACTCGTGTTGTCAAATGAAATATTCTAAATCATTAGAGTCACATCGCACCAGAACCACGTTTGGTAGATAATCTGAAATCTGAACATGTATCTCGATTGTATGCTTTGGAAAAAAAATGCGTAAAATATATATTGTTTTTTTCTTTACCAGTGATTATGTGTTTACATTTAGTGACAAACTTTACGCTAATGACAGAGACAAATAGACACAACATAGAAACTGATCTAAAATCAAGTGTAATGTGTTTTGGTCGCTTTGCCGTTTAGTGAGTGTATTTAATTTTTGTTTTATCTTAAAGAGACTTTTTTGTTTCCTGTGTTTAATTTTGCTTTAGTCATGAACCAGTGACTTTAATTAAACTTTCAAATGACTTGTTGCAAATCTAGTGTCTAGTATTGATTTACCTTTGCGGGAGTGGGTGTGAGGAGGACAGCTGCAGATGTGTTTGGTGCTTTTTGGGGAGCGCCGTATGTTTTAGATAGGACTTATTCAGCCAGCTTGGAAACACACTGTATCCCCTTAGTAAGGTGCATTTTGACCAACGT
The DNA here is from genome assembly GCA_900302695.1 of Helostoma temminkii. Taxonomy (NCBI): domain Eukaryota; kingdom Metazoa; phylum Chordata; class Actinopteri; order Anabantiformes; family Helostomatidae; genus Helostoma; species Helostoma temminkii. The sequence continues at coordinate 57,437 of OMLM01014696.1, forward strand.
CTTCTTCTTCACTTTTGAAACAGGTGCCCCATTTAACACGGATCACGCGACGAACGGAGGACGCTCAGTGCACCTCGGGAGTCCCATCTCAAATTTTCAAAATTTTCTCCAACTTCAGCCCTCAGACAAACATTAGCATGATGTCATATCTAAAGCAACCACCTTACACGGTCAATGGCCTCAGTTTAACCACTTCCGGAATGGACCTTTTACATCCCTCAGTGGGCTATCCAGGTGGGTTTAAACTTTTTAAACAATAAATTAGGAGCAATGGGAGTGCCTTGAGGCGAAAGGTTTAACGTACTTTAAACCCTTTAAATCGAATAATGACTTCTGACATTTGGGAGCTACAGTAAATTCATGAATATCATATTATTTGGTCAATCAAACACATTATCGTGTGGCTATTTTATCAAATATATTGCGCACCACACGCCAATGAATCCTCTGAATTAATTGCTGGAACATTAGTATGATTGGCACTACTTTTAAGGCCCAATAGACCGTAAAACACGCCAGGCGCTAAAATCTGGCACATGTGAAAACTCAAAGGACGTGCGTAATTACGCAAACCACAAAACTCTACTCGTTAAGTTATAAATCTCCCAATGATGATCTCTGTTTTTTCTGTCTTTCTTTCTTTTTGTATGCATAAAATATTTTAAGTGATTTGTATTTTATTTTTACTTGCAGCAACGCCACGGAAGCAGAGGCGAGAAAGGACTACTTTTACCCGCGCACAGCTGGACGTTTTGGAGGCGTTATTCGCCAAAACTCGATATCCGGACATATTCATGCGCGAAGAGGTTGCGCTAAAAATTAATTTACCTGAATCCCGAGTACAGGTGAGTAAAACATCTGCCAAATTCGATAGCTGAAAAAATATTTGTATATGTTGGGGGTTGAGTTTTTTACCATAATGCCATTTGAAAAACATCACAGAAAAAGCATAAACCCTTTTTATTTGAGTGACGCTGAACATTTTTCTGGTGAGAAATATTAAATGGGAAAAGGTGGAATTAAACTGTTCAAAAGTATATTTTATATCTATTCTATATCTATATAGCAATTCGTCTTCTTTAAATCAAGTGCCAGTGGTGTGATATAGTCAACTTAGCGAAATATTCCTGTTTCGAGAATTTGGGCAATGAAAAGAGACGGATCAGTCCAGTGGTACCAGAAACACTGCTAACTTCATCTCAGAAGAAGTCTAGAAATATTTTGATTTAGACCGAAACAAATTAATCACTTTTTTTTTTTACCTGGCTTGATTATAAAAAAATCTTTGTTTTTCCTACTGGACAGTTTGTGCTCTGTATTATACTGGATGATTTTAATTTAACCCTAATATTTCCATCACTTCCAGGTTTGGTTTAAGAACCGGCGGGCAAAGTGTCGCCAGCAGCAGCAGCAGCAGCAGAACGGAGGCCAGAACAAGGTGCGACCTGCCAAAAAGAAAAGTTCCCCAACCAGAGAAGTGAGCTCAGAGAGCGGGGCCAGTGGCCAGTTCACGCCCCCCACCAGCACCACCACTGTACCCGCCATCTCAACCAGCACTGCCCCAGTGTCCATATGGAGCCCAGCGTCCATCTCTCCACTCTCAGACCCCCTGTCTACCTCCTCCTCCTGCATGCAGAGGTCCTACCCCATGACCTACACCCAGGCATCGGGCTACAGTCAGGGCTACGCAGGCTCGACGTCCTACTTCGGTGGCATGGACTGTGGCTCTTACCTCACTCCCATGCACCATCAGTTGTCAGGCCCGGGATCGACGCTCAGTCCAATGAGCACAAACGCGGTCACAAGCCATCTGAACCAGTCCCCGGCGTCCATCTCCACCCAGGGCTACGGGACGTCCGGCCTGAGCTTCAACTCCACAGCAGACTGCTTGGATTATAAGGACCAGGCGGCGTCGTGGAAGCTGAACTTCAATGCCGATTGCTTGGATTATAAGGATCAAACTTCCTCGTGGAAATTCCAGGTCCTGTGAACAGAGCAATCAGCTGTCAAAAAGTGCACAAACAGTGGCGACCACATTAGACACAGCGCTGCCATCCCTCAGTAAAACACTGGTTAATATGTGACCCGGGCTCAGTCAGGCAGGGCGCTCACGGGCCTCGAGTTTTTGACACGATGGTCTTTGGTCCTCCTAGAGGAGACGTTTAATTTATTTTAGCACTGGCAAATAATTTTTTTTTTGTTCCTTCACAAGTTGTAGCCCATCATCCATGTCTGTCAGTGTGTGCCTCTAAGCGTAAAAAACACCTGTTGAGAACAAGACAGAGTGGACTTTGAAATAAAAGTACAACGCAGCCACGGAACTAATGTTAATCCGAGAAGCAGACTCAAGCTCGGTTCTCCTGCTGAAGTGCTGAGGATGGACAGACCTCCTTCAAGCTTCTTTCACAACTTTGCCGACCTGCTGGCAGAGAGACACGGGGATGGTGTGTGGACATGGATGCACTACTTTATTTAAGAAAAAAGTGTTTATAAGGAATCAATATGTAGTTTCTAAGAGACAATCAGTGTGTGTCTTATATAAATGGTACATATGTGTTTTTTTTATCTGTGCTAGCCTTCGAAACTGTGATCTGTTGTATTGTATGCAATTTGTGAGCCCCCCTCGCATCAGACTCTCTGCTGTGATTTTAATAGATTTATAACTTTTTTTGAACAATGATGCTAATGGTTAAATTCCCGGCATCACAAACAGAGACAAGACTTTCCACGCACATGGTGGTAGTAAAAATCAAGGGTTAGCCATACTGGAAAAGACTCTCGGCTGCTGAGAGCTCCACTCTTGCTCCCCTCCACTGATCTCAACACAAGGTGATTGTGGATCCTTTAGTGGCTCCAAAGATGCTGTGACCTCACTGCTGAAAAGACATGAATAAAGGTCCTGTGAGCTTACTCTTTCATCAAGTGTGTGTGTGTGCATGTGTGTGTGTGAGTGTGTGTGTGTCAGAAGAGAGCATTGGTGTAACATTTAAAGTCTTTAAAAAAAAACATTTTCACTTTGTATTCACAGAGTGAACAAATACGATGGTTTAGAATTATTTTAGAAATATAAAAAAACACAGACAGAGAACAACAAATATGACTATTACGGTCTAAGTGAATAATAATTATTATAATAATTAACAAACTATGTCCTAATGCATCAGATAAATGAGATCATGAAACATATTAATACACATCAAATCACATTGTTTGTATCTGCTGTCTGATAATTATAGTCACAAAGTATGTTGCTCATTTTTCTTATTATTATTATTAATTAAAAGCACGTTTAAGCATTAATATTCTTACTATATGAGAATTTGGTATTTAAAAACTTGATAAAAATTTAATAGGGTTTCCATTAATTCTGCTCATGTTGTAGAAAAAAAAGCGTTTTACTTTCTTTCTTTTTCTTCCTTAGTTTCCACCAGTTCACTTCAGATACACGTTACAGAGTGTGCGGTTTGAGAAAGCAGAGTTTAATCCCAGCCTCAAAGAGATGTTAATCCCAATATTTTACCGGCGGGGTTTCTCTGGGGCGCAGGGGCAGCAGTGGTCCCATTCAAAGCCCGCTGCATGGGTTTACATCCCTGATCCTCAAATGTGCGCTCTAATGTGAAGCCCCAGTTTTTTATAGCCACACAAAACATCAACACACATAATAATATTTTATTAATCTATCAGAAAACTGCTTTAATTACATGCTGTGTATGTGAAGAGTCGGATGTAGCGAGAATTTAAACCCTTTGGAATATTAAGGAAGTCCAAAAATGAGGTTTAAAAAAAACAATGCTCAGTAGGCTTGTTATACATTTCTGTAAAATAAAATGATTCGGGTTTTATATAAAAGCAAACCAACCAGTTGATAAAGCTGCCACTCCACAGTTCAGGTTTAAAGCTACGTCCTGTGCTTCAAATGACGCGGACTATCTATTTAAAATGATGTTTGCTGTAGGATTAAAACTTTTGCCACGCAACTCGAATAAGTTCATTTGCTCACAGCGTCCTTCTAAAATTATTTCCGTGTGGTAACGGTAATTAAGTTGAACTTTAACTACTCGGAGGAGGTTTTCAAATACATTTGAGGACTCAGAAGGTTAATGTTGCTTTTAAGCGCTGGTTTGTTTTTATTTACGCCTGTTGCCACAGCTCTCAAGTCGCTACCATCAACTTGACGACATGAGACAATAAAGTCGAAGCGTCTAGGATCCGTAATGAGTAGACATGGCTCTGCAGTGGGCTAATTGTTAGAAGTCCAACATTCAATTAGCATCCTTGACATTGCCAATAATCTCTCTTTCATTGGAGTCTCCGCTAAAGGAGCACACTAATTAAAAGCGTTGCTTGAAATAATCGAAGCGTTAAAGAGAAAAGCGACTTTGATTACACTCCTGCGTGGACAGAAAAGGTGGTGGTGGTGTGTGTGTGTGTGTGTGTGTGTGTGAGCCTGGGTTGTTAGTTTATGAAACACTTAATTACACAATAACCCGTATCCATAACCTATTCAAGGGTGAAGTACGCGTAGCTGCTTACGTCCAAGTTGTCGCCGGTGCATTATAAATATATATATTATAGCATCGGTTATAACGTCACATAACGCAACGCAAGTTTAGAAACATACATATATGTCGTTGTGGGGATAAACAATGAAACAATTGAACTTGGAAACAATAGCTTAGGCTTTGCAGAAGCCTGAATATTCATGAGATGCGTCTCCTCTCAGTGTCAACAGCTCCTCCATCCAGACTGCTCAAGCTGAAGAAAGAAACAGTGTTTCTGACTGCAGGGTCACTTTGAAATGTCAGCCGTGGAAAAACTCCCACTTCTAACCACTGAGAGATGCATCACGCAGCAATGAGTGATTGAAACACGGGGAAAGATGAGGGAGACAAAAAGTCTTTTATGATCTTTATCTGAATAAATGTGACTGGTTGAACAAAAAGTTATTCGATTTATTCATTTTCATGAATGATTCCAAAACCTCTTATAAAAAGCACTGCGGCTCCTTTAGGGACACAACTTCTCTCTCAGTATTAGGTGGCGCCACATATAGAAAATGATAAAAGCCAGCGATTTATATGAAAATGTCGCCCGCAGAGCCGAAAGATTTAAATAGTAATTCGTCACCTGCGTCATCTATGTCACTACATACATCACCATAATCAACCCTCAGTGATACATCTAATGTCATGTGAAACACAATGGTCCCTTTGCGCTTATTATTGTAACCTTGGAGCCTCGTGTCTTCAAAGTGCACAAGTCATGAGGAGGATTAGACATCCGGCCTCCACAATACTTCATACAGAGCCTACAATGAGTTTTAATCAAGACCAAAGCAGTTGGGGGCAACAGAAGCTGTATTAATCCCTCTTGGTTTTTTGTCTAACAGTGAGCTGCACAGCGTCGCTTGTCCCCTGATGGTCGCTGTCCGGTGGGTCACACACGTGAGGACTTCTCTGCAAGCATCGGCCTGCGCTAAGGTGTGGTTACTAATGCGCAAAACTGGGTGAACAGAGTTTGGGGCCTCATCACCAATTTTTAGGAATTTTAAAATAGTAGCTTGAACAAACGATCTTATTTAGGAAACAAAACAGCAGAAATGTCACCAGTCTACTTTCAATTTAATAAACTTTAATCTTTTTTGTTGAACTCATTCACTGATAATCAAAAGTACTGGCAATGAAACGGGTCCAGAACACTAGTGTATAATAGACAAGGATATAACGAAACACAACACAGACGACACAGTGCGAGATTAGGAAAACAACGCAATAATGTGGGACAGCTGTAAAAAATAAATATAATTTTTGGCTCTCAATTAAAAACCAGCCATTTAGTCTCAAATTATAACCCACCTTTAGATCTGACAACTTGTTTGATTGCCCGGTAGGTTGCCTGAGATGCACAGTACAAGCATGTGTTTTATTGCTAAACATTGTAATGTTCAATAAAATAAAAGCAATAATGATGTGGGGAAAATGTTCCAATAACCAATAAAAACTAAAATATATAATTTTTAATGATAATCCAGCAGTTTCCTCTTGAAAGTGCTTATCCAAGATTAGTCGACATTTCCTGAAATTATTTAAGTTTGTGACATCATCAATGAATTTGATAATCTTGTCAAAGATTAAATTAAAAGGGTTTTGTATAGCCTACATAATAACCGATTTAGATGTTTTTTAAAATGAAGTCTAAAGAGATTTGAAGTAAGCGCAGTAAAAAGCATGTTATTTTAATTTCTCAGACTGCTCACACAAATCCGTGGATTTACAGAGATCCAAAACTGATAATGATACTAGCAGCTTGACTAACTGGAGGTCTGATAAACCAAAGGGCCACACATTATTTCTACAGCAGTAAACATCACACAACCTGTAAGATAACCTGAAAAGTACTCCAAATATGTCACTGTTCCTTTTACAACTTGCTGAGATTCATTTCTCCTGTGCTATGACTGGACCGCTCTCTCATGGAAGGAAAAAGCAGGCACATTCTCATACTGTGGCAACTGTGGGGACCTTTTTTTCAGCCTACATAAGTGCTCTTTAAAAAACTGTCTCACCAAATATGCCTAAACATTTGGCTTATGATGTTCATAAGCCCCACAGGACACAGGGGGCTTATCAGTTCATTAGCCACTTGATGGCCTATTTCAAGTTATAATAGGTGGGAGGAGGGCGATGGATGAGGATACAACCATCCATTACTGAGGCATATTTTGTTAAGCTATTCAGACGGGCAGGAAAAAAACACCAAACCCATAAGAAGATTACTAGATCTCAGCATATGTTAAAAAACACATTATTACTATGCTTATGGGTCAAGTTAATACCTAGTTAGTTAAAGCTCACCTAGTTAGGACTAAAGACATAGGCCATTTGGATTTTTTTATTTCTAATGATTTTTAATTTGTGACAGCTAAGAAGAATGCATTCAACATTAATAGTTTTTTTCCTGTTAAATCAAAAAATAAAAGCTACAGAAAGTACATTTGTGTTGGGTGATAAGATAACATATTAAAATGTAAAAATGTACATGTAAGTCACATTTGCAGGACTAATTATAGATCATAGTTGCCCAGCCATCGATAAAAATTGCATACATGTAAGTATAAAATACCTGTTAAAGGTTTGGAAACACATGGAAATAACCATGTTTTTGAAGGAACAGCTGATTTTATAACATTAAATTGATTCAGAAACCTTAACATTATATTAAATCATAAATACTGTGTAGCCATTGTTAATATTGTAAGTGACTATTGTAGCTGTAAACAGCTCTTTATTTACCTAAACATACAGATTCCTATAATCAGCAAACATTAGTACTGTCCTCTAATAACATGTTATATTTGCTAATGTAAGCTTATTAATTTAAAAGAATAACTGACCATTACAAACTCCTGTTGACCTTTTTAGCATTAAGTGGGGCCACATTTAGCTTCAAGGTAAAAGATGCTTAGTTATTGTTATTGTTATACTGGCTTCTGCCATACATACAATACTGTGCAAAAGTCTTAGGCCATCATTACATTAGTTGTTTAAGAAATGCTTTTATGATTATTTTAATTTATTTCTTTGTTTCTTTATTAGAAAATATATGCACATGTATTAAACAAACCATTTCTTAAAAAGCACTTTACTTGCCATACTGTGCTTGTGTAGGCTAAAGTGATCAAATTTAGTGTGACCTCTGTAGACAAAAATAGAAGTGGAAGACCTGTTAAAATCTGATAGGAAGTTTCTTAGAGTTTTTTCTTTGAGAGACAGCAAGAAGTCCAGCAAGACCTGGCTCAGCATCTGGCAGCTTCAACAGGATGCCAGGTTGATCCGTTCACTGCAAAGAATCAGGAATGGTCTTTGTGGATGAATAGTTAGGTGCCAGGAAAGCTAAGAAACCACTTTTTGTGTTTGTAGTTGTTTTAATAAAAAAATGCAGAAATACATATACAGTACATGGCCATCATAGATTTGCTAAAAAAAAAACCAAACCTATTGGAAAAAGAAATATGCCTGCATGGTGACAAAGTCATTCTCAAAAATGTACTACTTATTTAGGGTTTTTGAAATTGTAGATGGCTTCACATTAACTCTACATCCTGAGGTGGAGCTAAATGAAGCCCATACAATATGGGTGAAAAATCTAGAAACATGTAAGGGGTGTCAAGATTTCTTAATTGAACTGCTGTTTCCAAAGTCAAGAATAAACATTTGACATGAAAATATTTCCACGTTAAGTCAGTATGAGAGCGTGTGGTCTGAGTCAGAGAACTGGTGGACTGTTATACCCATTTCCCACCGCGTCCCACTGAGTCAAAGCACTCTGAGGATTTTGGGCATCAAACGTGAATCAGAAACAATGCAGTATATAAAAAACTTCAGTCGTGGTATTTAACAGCTTTTAAAAAGCAAGCTTTTGATAGCCTCTTCCAGCTTAATACTTGCTTTCAACTGAAACTGGGAGAAATAGCAGGAACAACTGACATTTGACATCACATGTAAGCTGTGATCAAACTCCATAGTTAATGGCCTCCAACACACCTTTTGATCACAACTAGCTTACAAATTTAATGACTTCATGGTGAACAGAGCCAATTTCTCCCCATTCTCCCAGTATTCTCACCACAGGCTACGTGGTATCTCAAAAACAGCTACACTGTATCTCAAAAGAAAATAGTAGAGCAACAATATCATTTATTAACTCCACATTAATCCCTGGCCCCATGAATCCAGAAGTGTCAATTAATTAATTCATAAAAGACAAACCATCTCTTCGATTAATTCACAATTTCCTGTAACATAATGCAACCAGTTTCTGCCTTTTGTTCAACTGTATTAGTAAACAACAAACTGAGTACACACTTGCATAATATCAATAAACTGAGAAATTATTCAAAATTATACAACAATTGTGTTGTATAAGTTCAAGTGTAGGGGATTTGGTCTTTTGCACAATTACACACAAACAGCTTAGATGTGAAAATGTAAGTATATGGCCTGAAATCCAGCCTCAATGCAACACAAGTGAACACAACTGTGATTTCCAGTTGATGGTAATTTCATAAACAAAGTGATAAAATAGCTTGTGACACCACAGTGTTCTCCGCCTGGCCTGCTGAAACTCAGGTCCACAGTCTAGGAGTCAGAGAAAGAGCCATACTATCAAAAACAGAAGGAGTAGTGACCATCCTAAATAAAAAACATACCACGCATAGTTTGTTATTTAAAAACATACAAGTGCTGCTGACTTGGCACAAGGAACCTGGCGTTTGACACACTGATGAGACAGTGAGGAGGACAGGAGATGAAGGGCTACAGATGACATACTGTGCTAATATGAAGCTGTATGTATGCTAAATGTGAAGGGGAGATGACAGCACTATGAATGTAAGTTTGTTAAGTCAAATATTGAATGAAAGTACAACTCTAGTCTCAAGAAGCTTGGCTGGAGAAGAATTTTCCAGCATTGCAATGATCTGAAATCTCAGAGTGTAAAACGTAGGCTTATTTTCTAGAGGTTTGTGGAAGACACATCTTTGGATCCTTGGCTAAAAACAAATACAGTTGTACAAACTTAACATTTTAGTGATGTTGGCCAAAGCAGTACTGACTTTTGTTGTACACTGTATATTTGATTCCCTTGCTACAATATATTACAACTGCAGTTCTCTTCTCCTCAGCAAGCTGCTGAGCCCATGAGACTCATTATAACAATTAACACAGGTATTAACACTGATGCAAGTGATGAGGCTTCACTGATAATTTACACCTTTCCAACAAACACTCTATCTTTTAATCTTCTGCAAACACTATTCTCAAGTGAGAAAGTAGGCCTATAGGAGGAACCAAAAATTAATTAGCTGCTTCCAACAGATTACAGCTTTAGAGACCTCCCGACCTCCCAGATGGACAGTGGTTAGTTAGAGCGCAGTGCAAAGAGGAGGAAAGAATCTCTTCTTTATTTAGGTAGAATCGCTTCTTTGCTTATTTCAATATTTCATTGAGTGTTATACATCAATGAACTGTTTCAGGGTGTCACCGCACACAGGCTAAGCCTTTTGAATTTATGGCCCACAAGTGTATGCCTTCACCCAACGTGCCCTGAATACATGAAAGCAGACGTCTCTCAAAACATTCTAGAAACAGTATGTCTACGCAACTTTTCTACCAGAAACTTTGCATTTAAGGATGATTTAACCAATTCAATGCCTAGGAAACTCAATGACAAGTGCTTCTTGTTTTACAACACAAATGACTTCCTGGTATGAAAACAGAGCCACATACAGCAAAACTGAGCAACAGATGATGCTCAGACCTGTGTGTCAACGTGACTGTTAGACAGAGACAAAAAGTGCTTCTCATGACAGCTAAACATTCAGTATGGGTTAAGGGTTAAGAATCTCCTCCAAATAAAATCTAAATGAAATCCAGGGATAGTCAAATCTCTCTCCTTGTTACACTGCTAATTTCACAGTTTCAAAATCCTTCTATCATCTGATCAATTTTCCCTCTTAATCCCCCTTTTCCCCCCTCAACCTGTTAGTCTGGGTTTTCCATGCATGCCTCTCTCTCTCCTGAGAGCATATGGAGCAGTGGCTGACCCGGGGAGTCGTTGAGTGTGAGGACAGATGCATCCTCTTCTCTCCCTTCCCCCTCTCCCTCC